>APFE030005297.1:0-20777 GCA_000404065.3 Pinus taeda
GCATGTACACACTTTGTCTTTCCTTGTAAATATGGAATCTTTGTAGCAGCAAAGTAGAGCATATTTGGCACTTGAATTTGCCAATCATGAAATATGAAACCTATTGGTATAGGTATCCAACATGTGCGATTGTCTTCTGCTCTATTTTACTGTTTCTGGTTATTGGTTATTTGATTATGATACACAGATTAATAATCAACATCTAAAAGATAAAGTAAATTATAATTTTGCATAGTATACGAGGGTTTCCTTCTACATAGTTGTGGGTTTAATTAACTGAAGTGGCGTATATCATTTGGATTTGAAAAAGGAATATTTGACTTGATAATACTGATTCACCCCCCCTCTCAGTATTATTTCCAACAACTTTGTCGTGGAATTCTTTTGGGAGACAACCTCCACCTCATCGTCTTGCGCCTCAATTTGGGCAATCAGGGCCTGCAAGTCTTCCTCCTCCTCCACTGTTTCAATGGTGACAGATTTTCCCTTCTCCACCATTGACAATTTCCTAAACTGTGGGTTTCTTGGGGATACACGGACTAGCCCCATTGTTTTTTTATCTTTTTGTGGCCACAGCATGCATGGTGATTTTGGAACTTCTAGCATAGCTGCCACCTCTCTAGGCTCCTCATGGGCCACACAGGGCTCCACGATAACTTCGGCGAATCGCACTGTTGTTCTAGCAGTTGTCATTGTGTCTACACTTGAGGATGGTAAAAGTATGTGGCGCTCAATGCTTTGTACTTGCTCAATTCTCAAACAACCAAGTGTTGCCTTGGAGCTAGCCCTGGGGTTTTTATAGCGTCTTTTGAATTTGAATTTGACCCTTCGCCCCACTTCTGCATCATTAATGCCTTCTTAACGGCAGATCGTCCCAAATCTCGTTCTTGATTCGTGTCTTAATTATCCACCACCTACTCCTTTTTGCCTTAAATTGGACCTCTTATCATGAGCAGTGCCACCAACAGTCACCTTCCAGCTTATCCGCACAGCAGCGCAACCCCTTACGCACGGCTGTGGCCCCTATGATGTCCCGATCCTATGCGCAACCTCCATCTCACGCATCTCCCATATAGGCTCTTTTATAGTCTCGTGCTCTCTTTCAATTGCTTGGAGTGCTGATACTGTGCTTCCTATAGATAGTCAGGTGGTCAATCACCGGTGCAAGGCTTGAATTTTCTTGCTAGCCCGGGCTGCGGGCACCCCTCAATTACCCTTGTGTCCATCAATGAGTTGTGTTCTTCTTTGTATGGTGTGCTCCTCTGTTTACTTTATCTAGTAAGGTGCGGTCACAACCATGGTAGTAGGGTGACAATTTCTTCTAATGCAGTAGTATGGCTGGCTAGACTGTGTCCCATCATGCTTAGATTTTCGGCACAGTATGCTTGCATGACTTCAGTGTCTAGTTTGTTGATTTCTTTGTCCAATGTCATTCTTTTCTTTCTCAGTCGTACCCAATCTATGTCGATTTCATGAAGTTTCAAGTGCCCTCACCAAATGGCTTCGTGTAACTACATAATTCCTTTACCCGACTCCTCATGTACTATCCCAACTATGGGAGCTATCGTATGGGGATTCTTCTATGCTCTTATGTTTTTGTCTCTTCTCGTCAGTGTTGGGGTCACTTCTGTGCTCCAACTTTTGCTTGTGGCCCTATAGGCCCATCAAATCACTGGTACGTGCAGGTCCCAGTCAGTTCGTCTCACCTGGTGAACTCTTTTCATGATTTCGTATAGCTTTCTGAATGCTCCGTCGTGGAATACTTGTGGTGTGCATCACCACTTGATGTGCTTGCTCAGCACATGTCTATACCCATCGACACTGGTGGGCGCGCAAGTTGCTTTGTCCTGGCTGCCCAACTCTCATTCGATGATGGGGACTTCCAAATCGTAAGTACATCCATCTTCTACATTTGCACTATTTTCCAATGGTCTTCTGATGTGTACTCCACCATCGTGCAGGTGTTGCGCGCAATGCCCATTCCAGCACACCGTATTGCTGCTATTCCGGTACTGTGCTTTCAAATTTGTCCAGGAATTCATCCATCACTATCACTCCATCATATGTTGGTAGTTCCCTTGCCTTTGTCGTCACGCAATATAGTGATCTAATCATCATGTTGAAATTGAGTGTTATTACTTCATAAAACCGGTTATTACTTCATGTTGAAATTGAGTGTTATTACTTCATGTTGAAATTGAGTGTTATTACTTCATAGTGATCCAAAGTACAGGAACTGTCGCACTCCCATGAGATTCTCCCATCTGCAGTCAGGTTCACTTGATCTTGGTCTTGCACCATTATCTGGTAAATACAATCTAGCTCATCGTCACACATAGGTTCGGTGTAGCACTTTCTTGTGACTGGATCTAGCAGAACTACTACACGTAGGGACTTTTTCTCAAAAATCATCTTCCGCTTCTTCAGGTTGATGACTCCATTCATATGAGTGGCCCAGTTTATTCCTAGCAACATGGGATACAGATTTCTATCATCAAAAATCTCTATTACTTCCATGTCTATTTGTGTGCTTGTGCCTTCGATATCAACTGCTACCCCTTGCAACCTTCCCATGGGAAAAATCTTTTGTTGGTTTGCCACTCATAATTGAATAGGGGACCACCATAACATGGGCCTGCCCATGCATTCCCATGTTTACTTTGGTAACACATTTATGTCCGAAACCAGCTTTAGGATTACCTGATCCATTTCATATTTGCTAATCTGCGCCACAATATTATTTCCCTCCCGGTGTGCAATGCATGCTTTCCCAATTTCTAGACTATGCGTAGTTCCCCTGACTCTGCGTACCTAGTGATCAACTCCTGTAGTCCCTTAATTGACTTATTGTCACACAGTAGTTTCATGCACGTCTCCAAAAAGGTAGTAAGCATAGAAGGATCCATCCCTGTCTCTGGTTGATCCTTACTACCTAAAGTGGAGGCCTCCGCGAAGCTCTTCTTAACTTCCATGAATGTCTCCTTTGCGCGTTCTAAGTCAAACTCATGTTCCTTTGTAGGAGCCTTGTGAACCCATGTATCTTCCTCAGGCTGCCTCCCCTTATCTTCCCTTATAGTCGCACTGCTTCTAAGCACTATGTTCACATTTGGGTCCTCTTCATGTGGTTTAGACCTCATCATTTGAATATTTTGAGTCAGACTAGGCTGGAGTACTCCTTTCTCACGCATCTTTGTGATCAACGTAGGACAATCTACTACTTCATGATTGAACTGAGCACAATATGAACAAGATATTCTTGCTGGGTTGGTACAATCGCAGGTGTAGTGCCCTGGTCCTCCGCAATTGTAACAAATTAACTATCTGCGGCCCCTTCCTAGTCCCATTCCTATTCATCCTCGACCCCACCCTTGAAATCTAGCGCACGCCATCCTCATAGCTGGGTCGAGGGCTCACATTTCTGTCTGCATCCTATATGTTGGGTTCTGATCCGTCATTAACTCGTAGCTACGACAAGTACACTCATCGTGGCCCAATGACCTACAGAAATTACAAAACAGTTGCTGGGGTTCCAATGTATACTTCTGCAACAAATGACAATTATTCGTCATGTTCTTTCCTCTTATCTGACAGATCACGCACCATAATGTGGGTGTCGCACTCGGCCCTGCCTGTGCCTCTAGTCTCAATGGCATTGGCCCCCCTCCTGCCAAGTAGTTCACGAATACTGGACAGTGATCCTTGTCATGGCCCTGGCCCTTGCATTTTATGCACCACACTTCCTCGCTTACCTCTAGCTGCAGTGCCCTATCCTGCTTCAAGCTCTGTATTTCCAAAAATAGATTTTGTAGTTGCATGTGGATTTTTTGAACTCCCAGCCCTAGATCCTATATTGGTGTCTCATGCAACCTCATCATCATTTCCATTGCTTCGGCCTAGGTAGAAAGTTTCTGTTACGATAACGCTGTCCTCAGGTGCGGTGTTAGAGATGCCACAAACCGTGCACGATGCTGCACATCCGTGAGCGTCATATTAGCCTCGCGGATCATACTCTTTAGACACTAGTCCAGATCCCAAGGGTTATTGCCTGAAAGCATCGCGATCTCTTTAAACTCGATGATTAACTGTGTCTCTGATTTCGATCAGCTAAATTCTCTGTTAAGCACATTCTGGATCTCTGCTATTCTTGCATTTAGGTGATCATTAGAGTGCTCGATATACCATGTCAACATGAAATCCTGAAGTGTGCTCACCAATGTAGCTTTCTTAATGTTTTCGTCTATGACCCCTTGTGCTTCCCATATTGCTCTTACCACGAACTATAATTAGTTTGGATCCTCATTCCCTACTCCTGTGAATATAGGTAGCTTGATTGTGCTCACCATGCTGAACTACGGGGGTGGTGGAGGTGGAATGGGTGGAGATGGAGGTGAGGGAGGTGAAGTGGGTGGTGGCATGGGTGTGGGTGGTAGCTGTGGAATGCACTGCCTTATCAAACTGACCGCACTTCTTGGAGAGATCCGAGCGAGCTCTTCCTTGCTCTCTCATGAAGGTGATATTAAGGGACTATTTCCTAATTCCCCACTACCTTTGTAGATCTTTCCGCTCCACGTTGTTCAAAGCATTAATGTATTCACATAACCCATTTTTCAAATAAGAACATCTTAATCCAGGTATTCAAAGATTTAATGTACTTACCTCGCGGTCCATTGAGGAAACGTCATTCTGCTTTGTTATAGCTTACAATCGTGTCTATCGCAAACTCAGTGATAAATCCCCTTATTATCTAGTCGAGCCAATGGTCCACAACTCACGTGATCTTATCTTCTGATGCTTCTAGTCTGCGCGCTAATTCCGTAGTCCACACTATTGATTGGTTGAGCCTACACCTTCCCTAGCTTTCGGCTAACCTCGCAATCCACTCGAACAATTTAGAAGGAAAGGATGTGAAGAAGATCCCATGGATTTCCGTATACACATAGTGATCCAACCACCCTTTCTTGGATACGTGCGGAGTTCTATTTTCCTATGTCACGAACTCGTGAATCTTTTTTTCCAGCCACTCTTCAATTTCCTTCTTTGTTGGGTTCCAGTGGCATGACATCAAACATCCCTTAGGCATATCTCGGTCCTAGCAATGGATGCTGCTCGGCATAAGGAAGCAGTTTTGAAGGCACGCTTATATCCGTGGATTGATGAGGTGTACACCATTACAACCTCCATTGAAGAAAAGCTCACATAGCTACAAGCAATGCAGGAAAGGATCCAAGGCAGTAGTTTAGCCACAGCGGTCACTGAACAATGTGTTGAGGAAGTACAATAGGCAGCTGCTCAGTGTGCTGCCAAACTTGCAACAATCCAGTTAGAGTTAGGAGGTCTTCCCGAAAAGATCTCCACACCAATAGAGTGACTCGAGGGCGAGTCACGATGTTTGTGTTGGGGGCCTGTTGGGCACGGGATCAGCCAAGGGAAGTTTTCGGGCTTAGAGCCTAGATTTTGGTCAAAGATTGTAATTCCAATGTAAAGACTCTGCATTTTGTCGGTGTGCAGTGCGTAGTTTGTAAAGGGATCATAAGGTTGTCCGTGCTTAGTTTTGTTATTGTAATGTCAGTTGTAGAGATCTACCCATGGTCCACAGACCATGGGATTGTATAAATAGAGCGAGGCTCTAAGTAGTTAAGAGATAATTATAGAAGAAGAAAAGATGAACATATGATGTATGCGAGATAGATCTGTGGAATAAAGTCTAATTTTGGGCTGTCAAGTAGGAGAAGGCTCCGCAGCTGAGTGTGCAAAGGCCTAGTAGTCTGCAGCTAAGTGCGCGGACCCCTGTAGCTGCGTGCACAGGGAGAGTTGAGTCTATAATAGTTGGAAGTATTAATAAAGAGAAGTTTCCTATCATTTATGTGTATTTATTTCATGTTTTATGCATCTGTTATCTTGGGTATTGTTGTGGCCAGCAACAACCCCCCCTTTTTCATTTTAGTATTTGTCCAAAATGCTAAATGAATGGGGACCCCTAGTTTAATTTTGAGAAAAATCAAATTTTCCTTCTTCAAAATAAAGCTACCATCGTAGTCTTAGAACGGTCTTTTGAATATTTTTAACCTAAGTCTATGATAAGGTAAGGGTCTTTAAAAAAATGCATTAATGCGCAAGGCCCCCCCCCACGTTAAGCCTAACGTCGCATCGCAGTAAGTAATGTTCATAAGGAAAAACCTCAAAATCTGTCGATCTGCGATAACATCGATTGCAAGATCGTACATCGCAAAAATAAAATGGCAATACTTAACAAACATCAAACTCCTGCGACTTGCGATGTTGCGACCTGCAATATTGCAATCGCCGCGATGGCGTAGTCTGCGATCTGGCTATTTGTGATTAGCGCACCTTGCGATGGCATGATCTTCAATGTAACGTAAGCAAATCATGAATCATTTAATCGCAAATCCTTCGGGCACGCCATTCAACGAAAAGCCACTTACCATAATCTGACCCCAAATCATGCGCTTTTAATGATAGTAAGTGGATTAGTTGTCATTTATTTAATGAAATAAAGACGCGTGCTTTGCTAAAGAATTATTTCACGTAAGGTGGCATATTTGGTATATCAGTTGCATTTAAAACTCTCCCATCACCTTTCTCAATCAGTCATTTCCACTTCGCTCGTAATCTGCAGGAATTAAGAGATAAGAAGATTCAAAAGCCGATCGCAGGAGCAAATGGGAAAGAAACATAAAGCCCAAGGCTCCGAGGGAAACGCATTTTTACAATTTTACCATTTGAGCTCTGGAGGACGTTGAAAACTACAAAGTTGACGGAGCGAAATTCTCATCATCCGGACGCCGATTTTCCGACCGTCGATTCCAGGTAGGTCCCTCTTGCCCTGTGCTCCATTTTGATTTTATTTGCATGCATTTTCACCGTGGGATTTGGCCATTTGGCCAAAATTTTTGAGCGTTGGTGCACTCTCGTTCAGCGAGGATTCGCCCATCGGGTCCGTGCTGATCGATTTTCCCAACACACACCACTTTCCGGGTCAGCGCGGAAAACACGTGTCCTTCCGCGCTGACCCAGAGAAAAATACATAGGCTGCAATTTTCAGCGCGCCTGTTTTAGAAACAGTCGCGCTGGCACCGTGACATTTGATTTTTTAAAATTTAATGGCCAATTCTCAAATGCAGGCAACATAATGACTTTTGGGTGATCTTGCAGGACATAATGGCCTTCACATGGCAAGAGAGAGATCATGATAACGCTGATATAGCCGCTTTTTCCGATGCCGGGTGCCGCAATGCAATGCAGACATGTGGATTACTGAAATTCTTCCTTACTCCGCGCTTGAGTGCTCAGCCGGATCTGTTGGAGCTCTTGATCAGAGCGTGGAACCCAGTGGATGGGAAATTCACCATCCAGGGTCGAGACATTGAGTTCGACTCGTCGGAAATTTATTTCTTGACTGGATTATCTCGCCGCGGTGCGATGCCTGTCCTGGAGGGGCATCGGCCTAGCAGCAAGACGCTTGATCAGTTGATGGCCCGTGTATGCCCACAGGCGGTCAAAACACGGAGTGGGAAGTGCAGCATCCCATCAGTGGGTGTCTGTCCACATGCCGACATAGTGCTCCGCACTATACTCTTTTTGGTGACGTGGGCAGCAGGCAGCCTGGCGAACCACGAGGCCTCAAAGGCCAACCTTTTACTAGCTCTAGATTGTTTGTAGCCCACGATTTTCAACTGGGCGGCAGCTGTGACCAACAGCATGAAGAGGAAGCTGAACAACTATTGACGTGGAGAGTCGAAACAGTTCGGTTATGGATCGCTTCTCCTTCCACTCATGTTTGAGCGAGTGCTGGCCCTTCGGCTGCAGACTATGGTAGTGGACCCGCCAAACAACGCGCGGGAGACGAGGGCCACCAAGTGGTCCCGGGTCATGCCACGTGGAGGTGGCGGTCGCTCAGTGTTGTGGGGCATTTGTTTCCGAGAGTGGCTAGAGTGCCAGGTTATCTTCGTCGAGGACTGGCTGTATGCCGGTATCGACTTCCGTGGTGACCCTAACATGCCGCTGCCTACTGGAGAGTAGTGGGATGATGGAGGTAAAACATTTGACCTTTTTGATTTTCATTTTTATGATGTTTTTGTATTTTTCATGTACATGTCCTAATAAATGCTTATGCTGTGCAGATGTGGGACCAGCGAGACCACTTGGCCTGGCTCCAGAGGCACGGAGGGAGGAGCAAGGCGCTGGCATCTTGGCCTTGGCTCATGCAGGAGGCGACCAGGCAGAGACCGTGGTCCAAAATCTGGAGGGATTACTGGTAGGAATCCCAGATTACCAGGGGATTGAGGAGGTCCCCTTAGCTGCTCAGATCCATACATTGGGTGTAGAACCCAGGATGCACCGCCTTTTGAGGTGGGTGGCACGAGCGGTGGCATGCTATAGAGAGCATAACCCACCACAGTAGACACCTAGGCTTTACTTTCCATTGCTGTTTTGAGAGACATCCGTCTCAGATGTACTGAGGATGTCGGATTTATGAAACATGTACACTTATTTTTGAGCGCCTTTAGTGCGCCACACGATATATATATATAATCTATAGATATATATATATATACATGGTGTTTTTATTGTATCTTATGTTTCTTATGTTTGTTGATTTACATATTTTGCAAATGTCTGTCTAATACATAGTTAGCTAATGCATCAGTTACAGCATTAAGTGTTCTTGGAATGTGATGATAAGTGATATAATCAAAATCTCTTTCCAATAACTTAACACGTAAATACAACCTTAATATGCGATGATCTCTGACGGAATATTGTCCATTGAGTTGGTGGACTACAAGCTGTGAATTTAAATTTACAACCAATGAGCGGATTCCGAGGTTAATCGCCTCGGCTAATAATTCAATTACAGCACTATATTCAGCTACATTGTTCGTTGTGCAACCTAGACACACACCTTGAATATCTACCAACTCACCATGAGGATCGTAGATCACCCATGCCGCAGACGACAGATTGCGAGTGCTGCGGGAAGCACCATCAGCGAAACCAACGTAAGGTGATCCAGACATCTGTTCAGAAGCAAAAGACACAATAAGCAGCAATCACGCCGGCACACTAAGACAAAAATCAAAATAAACACGCACACACACAGAACACACTGTAAAAAAGCATATGCATGTAAAAAATAAATGAGAGAGTGCCTGGACTCAGGCGTAATATTTCTTAAGATATAGCCCATTACGGGGCCGGTCCAAGGGATTGCCTTCATAATCGATCAGCTCGTAGGCACCTTTTTGTAGAACTCTTTTAACAATGTAGGGCCCATGCCACATTGGCTCGAGTTTTCCTACTCCTAGCTTATCACTAGCCTGATCGTAGAGCAGTACCAAGTCACCTTCGACGAAAGAGCGAGGTTTAACCGAGTTATCGAAGTGAGTTTTCACTCGCTTCTTTTGTGCTTCAATAGCAAGGGAGGCTAGACGACGTGTCTCGTCTAGTCGTTCCAGGTAAAGAAGTCGCTCTTCTGCAGGAGTAGTCTCGGGAAGTAACTCGACGGCTAATTTGAGTGAAGGAATCTCACACCCAATGGGAAGGGTTGCCTCCAGCCCATATACTAGCTGAAAAGGGGTGAAGTCGGTGGAATCCTTCACGGAGGTCCGGTAGACCCACAATGCGGAAAACAACATCAAATGCCAATTAGACTTGTGCATGCCAACAGTTCTCTGAAGCATCGTGACCAAAACTTTGTTCACGGCTTCAACCTGACCATTCACCTCGGGATAGTATGGAGAGGAACTATCATGCCTAAGTCCGAGTTGGGTTGTCAACTCGACCATCATATGATTACGGAAATGTTTTCCGTGATCAGTGACAATGGCTTGTGGAACTCCAAACCGAGAGATAACATGGTTGAAAAGAAACTGCGCCGCCGTATGACCATCTTCTGACAATGTGGGCATTGCCTCGGCCCATTTTGTAAAGTAATCGACAGCAACGATGATGTAACCATGCCCCCCGGCCGAGCGAGGGTTACATGTCACATAATCGATGCCCCACTTAGCAAAGGGGCCAACGGTCACTACGGGGTGCAGAGGGGCAGCAGGAGCACGCATCTTCCGCTGGTATATCTGGCATTCGTGACATGAACTGATGGCAAGAATGCAGTCCTTGAAGATGGAAGGCCAGAAGTAGCCAGCGCGAAGGATCTTTTGTGTGGTAGCGTATCCAGAAATGTGACCGCCACAAGCACCGTAGTGGCATTCATTTAGAACTCTTTCAGCTTCTTTGAAGGTGAGACACCGACGAAGAACCGAATCAACCCCAAGGCGGTATAGGGTGTCCCCAACTATGCGATATGGCTGAGCTCGGTGACGAATCCGCCGACGAGCATCTTTCGAAGTCTCGGGGCAGAAGGAGGATGTCTGCAAATAGACAATTATGTCCCCATACCATGGATCGAGGGTGCTAATCAGGAAAAGAGTTTCATTTGGAATTGATTCCTCTATCTGTGAGGAAGTAGCGGCGGATGGCAAGGAGCATAGCAATTCAGCAAAAACAAGTGATTTCTTTGACTTGGCTGCAGTAAATTCCAAGTCGAACTCTTGGAGGATCACGATTCAATTTGAGTACTTGCCCCCCAGCAATTGTCGTGAAAGAATATAGGTCATGGGGTTACAATCTGAAATCACCGTAGTAGTACGCAACAGAATGTAGTGGCGGAATCGTTGGACGGCGCAAACCGCGGCGAGAGCCAACTTCTCGACATATGCGTATCGAGTATTTGTGTCTAATAAGTTGCGACTAAGATAATAGATGACATGCTCGATGCCATGATCGTCATCCTGAACCAAAACCATGCCGATAGTGGTATCAGCAGCAGCCAAATAGAGCGTATAATCACGATGGTAATTCGGAGGCTACAACAAAGGGGCCGAAACCAGGAGAGTTTTGAGATGAGAAAACGACTCCTCGGCTATGGCATCCCATCAGAATGGGGTGTCACGCTTCAGTAATTGGGTAAAACCCTTTTCCACTTCGGCATAGATTGGTATAAACCGTCTTAAAAAATTAGCTTTTCCCTACAAACTCTGTAATTTCCGCAAAGTTGCAGGGGGAGGAAGATTCACGATTTCCTCGACTTTAAGGGGATCCAGAGGGATGCCCTCTCGGGAGACGATAAACCCGAGAAGTCGACCTGATTCCACACAGAAGACACATTTGTGCGGATTTAAGCGAATATTATAGTGTCTGCAACAAAGAAATATTTCACGAAGGTGCGATGGATTGTCCGCGCGCTTAACTGAATGAGTGGGAATATCATCGAGATAAGGCTGTACGATGTGTCTGATATCGTGGAAAGCATACGACATCGCACGCTGAAAAGTAGCGCCGGCATTTTTGAGGCCCAAGGGGAGCCTTTTATAAGCAAAGGTGCCCCAGGGACAGATGAAGGCCATCTTATGTTGATCTGCCATAGCAATGTTGATCTGGTTGTAACCAGAAAAGCCGTCCATGAATGAATATATCTCGCTACCTGCACACTCGTCAATGAGTTGATCAATAAATGGAGTGGGGTAGTTGTCCTTTGGCCAAGCTCTGTTGATGTCACAGTAGTCAACGCAAACACGAATGGTACCCTGTTTTTTGTCGACAGGGACAATATTTGAGACCCATTCTGTCAGTGGGATAGGATAGATAAGTCCCGCCTTAAGAAGCTTTTCAACCTCTGCTTTGATGGCTGCCGCCTTGCGGGGGTGCACGGGACGCAAACGCTGGCGAACAGGTTTGGCCCCGGGATACGTTGGTATCTCGTGCACGACTATAGATGGATCAATTCTAGGAATTTCTTCATATGACCATGCAAAGACATCGCGAAATTCGCGAAAAAGAGCGATATAAACCTAAATCTCCTCCGGAGTGCAGGTCACTCCTATGTAAATATTCTCGACAATCCCTGCCTTGACAGAGATATCGATTGGTTGAGTCTGCGTGATGTTCCCTAAATTACCTTCGGACGATGTGTGATAAATCTGAATGGGCGTCTGAAGGGGTTGAGAAGGGAGACATGAAGCAAACCGCGCAAGACACAATAAAGTTTCCTGGGAGGTAGGGAGAAAGGAAGAACGGTGGTGAAGAGGGAACCATGATTGTTCATCCAGAGACATGGTCTCTATAATAGCCTCATCGGAAGGAAATGTTTCCTTCAATGGATCCGAGGAGGTGTATTCTCCTAACCAAGGGGAAAATCATCTAAGTCAAGTGCCCCACTCGAGACGGTGGGTTCATCATGAGAAGTCGATGCAGCGACAATTTCAATGTAGTTGAGCTCAGCTGGGCTCAACGGCATCTCCTCGCCCCAAGGTTCTATCTGGTCAATGGAAGGAATAATCTAGGGATTAGAACGAACTGAGATCATCAAGATCGAGGCGAAGTTGGGAGGTGGGAGGGAAAAAACACCCATAAGGGCGGGTTCTTTAAAGAGCCCGACTCCCACATTTTCATAAGGAACTGAGGTATGCTCAACGAAGGGTATGTTTCCCTCAGAAGAGGAAGCGAAAAACGAGAGTTGATCAACCGTGACAATTTTCCCTTGATGGGGAAAACAAATGACACGGAAGAGTGACGAAGCCACAGCACGCATAGCGTACGTCCAGCTTCGGCCCAGAAGAAGGTTGTAGGTAAGACTTGCATCTACAACTTCAACTTCAACTTCTATGGTCTTCCCTTCTAAGGTAATCGGTAGCCGTTGAAGGATACCATACGGTCGAGACTCTCTCCTGTTGAATGCTTCCAAGGTCGTCGGGGACTGACTCAACGTCGGAGACCTGATGGCTTTCCAACAAGCAATAGACATGATGCAGGTCGAGGCGCCCTCATTAATGACTGTATGATGGATCGTTTTAGAATTGATGACAACTTGTATGAGGAAAGCTATCTGATGAGGCAGTCGCAGCACATGACTCTCGAGATCGAAAGTGATTAAATCCGAGTCCGCTGGGTTTATGCCACCGATGGCTGATAGCAGGGACTTCCTCTGGGGGGGGCAGCTCTGAAGGACCTCTAATACGGACATGGCAGACGGAGCCTGCGCTAAGTCCTCCACGATGTTATAATGCTCGGCAGCACGAGCATTCGGGTTATAGGAAGACCTCCTGAGTACCCCTTTGGGAGGGGGTTGGATTTTCGTCTCGGCACTCGGTCTCTCAATATGGAGAGGACCAGAGCTGGACGAAGGAGCGCTTGAGGGAACTTCTGGCTCCTTCCCGACGGACGACGGATAATCCTTAGCTCGAGTTGATACATGAATAGGAATAGTTCCAGCCATGAAGACCTGGGAACCGAAAGGAGAGGAGGAAGAAGGATCAACTACCATCTAGGTTTGCTGAGAGGAAAAGGGTTCTTTCAAAACAGCAGGGATCCCTTGCACACCTTTCAACAACCGACTAACTTCGGCCCGCCTAGGGCAGTCCTTAGTATAGTGGTCTTCCTCACAAATGAGGCAAGGATACTTAGGCTTGCGCTTAGCTCCTTCCTCAGCAGGAGGTTTAGATGATTCCTGCTTGGGTTGATCGGGCTTATTCTTCCCTTTCCCATTCTCCTTTTTCTTGCCTTTCGAGGCTTTTCCTATCGTGGAAGACTGAACGGCATTCACCTCGTAAGTGTTACTGGAAATAACAATGCCCTGGGAAGAGTTCTCGTTGGGTGAACTTGATTTCTGCTTCCCAGGGTTGGATGACTTTTTAGAGGCCTGGCCCACAGAGCTAATGACTCCATCAACAGATGGTTTGGGTGGAGCCTTGGATGTGCCGGGCCTAGGGGCATCTGGAAAATAATCATACAAAGTACTAGATTGAGAATAGACTAAGTCTAGGTAGTGAGCACGCGCGATCGCTTGCTCTTCAGTTACGCATGCCCCCATAGAAATGTCCCGCGCAATCTTGGGGACAAAGGAGGTAGTAAACCAGTCAGTGAGGAGGAAATCAGGTATCCAGAACTTGATTAACCTGCGACGTCTTCTCCATTCATGAATATGATCGGAGATGTGTGTAGCAGTGTCCTGCTTAAGAGACGTAAGGAGATGAGTCCCCGTCTCATACCGAATGGGTAACTAAAAGTGATTTAAAAATGCCATAGCCAGCGAATTGAAATCATGGAAAGATGCACTGGACAATTCAATGTACCATTTTGCTGCCGAACCAGTGAGGGTCCTCTGAAAGAGGTGAAGTTGGATTGAATCATCGAGCCATGAATTCGACGAACACCATAAGTGATATGTCATGACATGAGCCTGAGGGTCTTCTCCGGCCTTCCCATCAAATTTGGGACAGTTACTCGGAATTTTAGTTGGAACTGGCGGCCACTGTGGGTCGTGTAGAATGGGATCATTTGTCAAGTTCGACACATCGGGCAGTTCCAACGTGGCTAGAAATGATAACTGAGGATTAAATGACATTTGCGGCGGATACGAGGTGGAACCAGAATTCCACCTAGCTCCAGGTTTCCCCCATTGTCCTTGTCCCGATGGACCAGGTCCGTAAGGGCCCTGTCCAGAAGGATTTTGTCCATAGGGGTTGTTTCCGGAACCAGGTTGCTGATTCTGCCCCCCAGCACCCCATTGGTTACCATATTGGCCAACAGGTTGTTGATAATTCGATTGAGGATTACCATGTGGCTGTTGGTAATTCTGATAAGGGATATAAGGATTCTGTCCCTGGGGTTGCTGGTATCCGTACTGAGCCTATGAACCAGGTGGCATCTGATGGGATTGATACCCACCTGAATGCTGGGGTTGGGATTGGTACCCACCCGAATAGGGAGGCTAGGCCTGATACCCGCCAGAGTACGGAGGCTGGGATTGATACCCGCCTGAGTACGGAGGTTGGGATTGGTACCCACCTGAATACGGAGGCTGGGATTGATACCCGCCTTGATATGGATGTTGGGATTGAAACCCACCTGAAAGAGGAGGTCGGGATTGGTACCCACCCGCATGCTGAGCCGTCTGGCCAGAGGGTTGTCCTGGTCGGATTGGGGGCGGCACCGCTCGCCCAGAAGGTCGAGCTTGCTGGTTGAGAGGGTGCCCCTGCGTGACCGAAGTTTGTCCCTGGTGACCAGAGGGTTGCTGAGTGGTAGGCCGACCTTGCTGCATGTAAGGCTGGCCCCCTTGCCCAGAAGGGTTTCTTTGTTGGTTTACGGGTCAAACTTGTTTCCCGTGGGGTTGTCCCTGGTTCCCGTAAGGTTGCCCCGAAGGGTAGCCTTGTTGAGTACCTGGTTGACCTTGTTGGGCGTTGGGTTGTCTTGGTTTTCCTGAAGTTTCCCATAGATATGTAAACGACGGACCACTAGAGACCAAAGGTTGTCCTTGATGAGGTTGTCCTTGTGCGCCTCCCTGCTGACCTGGGTAATTTTGACCTGTATACTGCTGCCCATAATTAGGCTGCACATAAGGCTGTTGACCCTGGTAAGGTGGTCCTTGTTGTCCTTGTCCTGGATAGTACTGGCTGCCACCATACCCGGTGGTGCCCCAATCCATGTTCAATGGAACGGAAATTTCATCATAAGGAATTTGGGGCAAGGAGGTGTACAAATAATGATTCTCGGCATCATAGTACGGGCCTTGACCATCCAAGTTTTGGACATTATGCAAGTATTCGAAATATGCCTCCTCTTCTGTCATATACTCGGAAGCAGGAGGAGCACCACTTACGGGGTGCACAACTCTAGAAGAAGGAGACGGTTCACCACTCTGCGTTGGACCTCGAGATGGGCACGCGGTAGAAGTGACAGCAGATGAAGCTGTGACCGTACTCACAACTGGAGTTGACGCCGCGACACAAACGGTTGGGTTGGTGGGGACTGCTGTAACAGCAGAATGAGGGGCTTGGGAAACAAACGGTCCTGTGGTAGGGACGATTTTTTGACCCCAAACGGAAGAGGAGACTGCCGAGTTCATAGCATCGTGCAATGACCTATAACGCCCTGGCACCGTGACACCCGAAGACGTAACGGTATAAGGTGTAGAGATGATAGGGCATGTTGCCGCAATGGGAGAATCTATACTCGACATAACGGACGGGCCACTAGACACTGGAGAAGCGTCACCCATATCGGATGAAGCCATCGAAGATGGAGCACCGACAGAGTGGTAGGCTAATCCTCGTTAGAGGGCTCCCAAATAGGGTTGTAAAAGAACTCGTAGAAATCGTCCTCTGGAGCTCGAGAATTCAACGGCTGGATGCTCGGGACAATGGAAAGAGCATCACAGACCGGAGTTTCAGGGGCAACAAAAGATGGAAACTCTTCTTCACTTGGGATTGAGGACGGAGTTGATGGATCTGCCAAGATGACCAAACAAAGACCCTAAATAAGCTAACGATAAAACCTACTCAAAACTAAATGCACACAAAATCTAACCGGGTAATGTTATCGTGGCCAAATGAATTTTAAGACACAGGAACTGAACTTTACCTTTTCATGTTTCGAGAGTCGAGAAAAGGACGAAAAGATGACTCTATCTACTTCAAATGTTTAATGAGCACGAAATGACAAGACGCTCACTTACACCTTTTCTCTTAGAGAGTCTGAAAAGGATCAAAAGTGACTGCTCTGGATATTCTAAGCAAAAAGGTTTACCAAGTAACCCGTAAAACTGCTGTATACACCTTAGCAACCATATGAGAACCAAGGACTTTACGTACTGCAGTGAATCTTCCCGAATGCTGTGTTCGGTGTGCTATGGCTCACAAGGCGGCAGACTCGACTTCCTATGGATAAAGGATGCAAGCCTAATGGAGTCTCCCCATATATACGCGACGATACGTGGGAGCCCAACCCGTACTAGTACTTATCGTTTCACCGTGGAGGAATCACCCAACCACTCAACGGTAAGCTACTAGGTTTAAAGACGCTAGAACCCATCTCTAGCCTAGACCTCTAGATATTCACGTTAAGTTCCAATGCGTTTTTAGATAAATTTGGTTTATTTTACGGTTGATCTCGAATTAGGTTTTAGTTTCAGGTCCTACCGTATGATCTCTCAAAAACACCTAAATGCAACTATATGCCAAAGATCATCATTTTGTTTGATGAATTCTAACTATAAGAGGGTTAAGAATCTTTCAATCAAACAAAACGAATTCAAGCAATCACGCAACCTAATGCAACGAACAGCAAGGAAATGAAACTTTTCTTTTGAAGACACAAAACAACGAAATGTTCTTTTCCTTTCAACTATTAAATGCAAAAGACACTAGTTTGCTTTTCTTTTCAATGACACAAAAGTGCTTTTAAAAATGAATTAGAGAGATAGCAACACTAAGTGAAAAAGTAAAATCACTCAATGCAAACACAAGACAATTTCCAAGGCACTAAAACCAGTTTCCCAAATCAAAGGAAAACAAAGGCTTATGAGCTACCTGATCTAAGCTCAACAAGACACCGAGGAATTCAAAGGAGGAAATAAAATCACTTGGAACACAATCAAACACTTTCGACAATCACCAAACGAAATGTGAGGACAAAAACGAACAAGATCCCAAACAGGAGGCTTGACACTAGATGCCCTAGGGTTTGAGTGTGAAATCAATGGAGAAAAGCGAACACCCAAAGGATAAGCTCAAAACCATTCAAACAACGATTCGACACACTTCAGTAATCACAAAAGTCAAGACAAAATGAAAACCAAGCAACGAAAGCAAAAAGGAAGGCTTTGCAAAAACCGAAAACAAGCAACAAACGAACCCTCGCAGAACAAGGCTTCGCACATTACAATGTCCACTCAAATTCACTTCCTTTCCTTTGCAAGGGAGTGATTAAATTCAAGATTCTTGAAAATTTTGAAATGGGCAAAGGGTAGTATCGAACTAATCCTATAAAGGATCTAGCATCCGTGACATTGAGAGGGGTGTGTAATTCCCTTATCACCTTGGCATTTTTAACATCCACTTCCACACCTTCTAAAATAAGGTGCCCCAAGTAATTGAGCTAGGTTTGGAAGAATTCACATTTGGTGAACTTTGGATACATTTTAAAGTCCATTAGTAATTATAACACTATTCTCAAGTATTCTTTACTCTTCTCTAGTTTTTGAATACACTAGGATGTCACTTACAAATATCAATACAAATTTATACAAGTAATGTGGGTGAATGTTATTGGTTAAACACATGAATGTGGACGGTGCATTGAGAAAGCCAAATGGAACCACTACAAACTCATAGTGGCCATACCTCATAGTGAAGGTTGTTATCGGAATATCTTCATCTTTAATCTAAACTTCATGGTATCCAAACCTCAAATATATTTTGGAGAACACTGCAACTGCTTTTAGCTAGTCAAATAAGTCATAAACATTGAAAGCCTGTATTTTTTCGTCATTGTAGATTTATTTAGTTATCAATATTCAATACACAACCATAATGAGTCATTCTTCTTGGAGACAAATAGTGTTGGGGATAATGAGTGCAATATATTGGGTCAAGTGTATCCTATATCCAACATCTCTTTCAATTGTAGCTTCACTTCCACTAATTGTAGCTTCACTTTCCTAAAAAAATTCATAAGGAAAATTCCAACAAAACTATAGAATCAAAGCTTTAACCAAATGTTATGCAAAAGAAGAAAAGATAGATCCACACATAACAATAATAATGTAAGGGCACATCAATAACAACAGTGGGCTTCTATACTGCACAACAATAATAATAAAGAAAATACACCAATAACTTATAAAAAACATTTATATATAAAGATATTTATTTTGTCCATTCAAACCTATTTTTAATTATTTAATAATACCAATAATAAAAACATAAATATATAATGAAAAAAGACATAAAGATAAATTTGATAAACCAAAACAAAACAAAAACTTAAATAACACTCCATAAATTTTATAACTATTAATAAAAATAATGTACACATGTTTTAAAACACCATACAAAAAATAAATATATTAGGAATATAACTATTTGGAGAAAATATATATATTTAAGAAAAACACAAATAATGATACCATTTCCTAAACCCAAACAAAACAAAATCATTTAATTCAACAACTCCCCCTACCTTATATACCTTATTTCATTTTAATTTCTAAACATTTTTCAAATGTTTATAAGTAGAATAAAATGCTTACTCTATAACCATCCTTTAGAACCAGGATAAATTTCACAAATCCCAAGGTAAGGTTTTAAGTTTCACGTATATCATGAAGTGATAAGTTGAAGAAGTAATATAGAAAACGAGTGGTGGAGAAGACAACGGCAGGCGACAAAACAAATAAACGATGCTAAGACTAGAGTAGACCACGAAACAAATAAAAGATGCTAAGTACTGCACGTTTAATTAGAGGCGGATGAATATTGCGATACAAGTTGTCGCAGTGAGCCTATAACACGTGGATAACACAGATCCACAATATCGCTTCTCAGAAAATCCCCAAAGACTTGGACCACCTCGTCCCTTCTTGGAGCACCAGCATCATGAAGTGCACCGATAATGTTTATAGCATGTTGCAGATGAGATGACCAAAGGTATTTGAAGTCCCCAGCCACAAGCTTCACCATTCGGACAATCACGCTTACCATACCTAACTCTTGCAGCCTGGTTTTGGAATAATAACGGAAGAACGGGGATCCCAGTAAGGAATTTATTAAGAAGAGCCCTCGACCAAGAGATACTCTTATTAAATTAATATTCTCAACGTCTTCTTCTTCAGATGTAGAGATGGCCTGGCCGCCATGGTGAATGCCCTCCAGACGAGAAATGCAAAGATTTACTACGTCCACCATAACTTCAACGCAACGAAAGTCTGAGTAGTAGAGATTCTGCTGTTTTTGCCACCCAATTCTGAAGAGCGCCGATCCGTTGTATAAGTCCTCATTAGATATCTCAGCATTCTCTCTCCCTGTGTCTAACCTATCGAGAGCATCCTGTCCCCCTCTGTCTAACGTATCGAGAGCATCCTGCCCCCCTGTGTCCAACGTATCGAGAGCATTTACTCTCCGTCTTCCTAACATATCTAGAGCAAATTCAAGTGCGCCAGAAGAGAAAACAATGTTGTAATCGACGCGAGCAAATTCAAGTGCGCCAGAAGAGAAAACAATGTTGTAATCGACGCGAGCAAATTCAAGTGCGCCAGAAGAGAAAACAATGTTGTAATCGACGCGAGCAAATTCAAGTGCGCCAGAAGAGAAAACAATGTTGTAATCGACGCTGCCGTCATAAAGCATCCGACGATAAATTCTCAACACCATTCTCTTAATTTTCGGATAATTGCATAGTTGAGCAAGGATGGAGAGAATGTATACTAGCGCCCATAAAAAGTCTTTAGGTAACATCGACAATTCGTTGTCTCTAAAACCCATGATATCCACAATTTTGGCTACTTCTTTGCACACTTCCGGGGCATCATCATACATATAGTAGCAATCAAGACACAGAATAAATAGCCGTTGATCTACTATTCGTGACAAGTATTTTGAGTATCCTCCCAGCACAGAAAAGAAGCTCCTATTTTCTGCCCTGTACTGGAAATATAGACGAACAAGATTAAACCTCTGCCACAACACCTTCCAATATCGCTCGAGAGTTCCGTTTCCGTTGATATATTGCTCGTTAACTAGACGTTGATAATCACTAACCAATTGCTCCAACAGATTTTTCATCTCTCTTTCGCTAAGGATCCTAGTATAGTCGGGAATGACCTCTAGCCTCTGTAGCCTTAGTGCTGAGCTTGTGTTGTGGAGTATGTAATGTTTCATCTGTTGCCTCAGTTCAGACTGGGGAATTGCATGTCTAATATCGAA
>APFE030005298.1:0-28790 GCA_000404065.3 Pinus taeda
AAACCCTATGAATGATGATAGACTCAGCTGAATAGTGACATAGATTGGCATTTTGGCAACTTTGAAAAGAGTGAGAGCAAACCCTAGACCTAATGCCTAGTGACCAAATTTTGCTTGAAGACTCACTGAAATGACAAAATTTGACCTTGACACTCTGAGACCACTTTGTAAGAGCATATTTGATCACTGGAGGAAGGCTGGAAAGACTGACACTAACACTTCCCTAGATAGTCGATTGAACTTTTTTCATGTACTTGATTTGATCTGTTGATATTTGAAGTGTTGAAAGAATTTCTATTCGAAATCGAAAAGTGTCATTTAGTCTTCCTTTCTATTTTGAAAAAGAAATTGTCGAAATGTCACTTTGATTAAAAAATTTCAGATCTTTGCTCTACTTAGTGTTCCTTTTTGGCATTTATCACATTAAGGGGAATGAAAGAAACAAATACATGAATTTTCATTTGCATTTAGACTGTGTGCGAAAAATGATTTTAGAAAAGTGCATTTAGTGTGTGCTCTTTGCTCTTTGTTTGAAAGAATCGTAATATTCTTTCCTTAGTAGCTAGGATTTTCATTGCTCAAAATAAACAGCGATTGTTTATCATTGTAGACTGCATATTTAGGAATTTTAAATCTACATCACGTGGTGAACCATTGAAAGGCAAACTTTTAAACAAGATGAACTCTAAAATAAATTTCATTGAACTTAACAACGCTTTTGAACCTAACGCAACACATCTAGAGGTCTAGGCTAGAGACATGTTCTGGCATAGTAAAAACTAGTAACTATCATTTTCATCGAAGGTTGGGTGATTCCTCCTCTTTGATATGACAAGTGCTAGCATGGACTTGTGCTCCCCATACCATCGAGTATATATTGGGAGACTACAATAGGCTTATATCCTTTATCCATAGGAAGTCATGTCTGTTGCCCTATCGATCGCAAGGCACTGAACACAACATTCGAGAAGATTGACTGCCATACATAAGTCCTTGGTAATTTCTCTTTAATTTATCACCAAGGTGTATATTGTAGTTTTGTGATTGGTTTGGTAATCCCTCTATCTAGATTTCCAGAGTAGTCACTTTCGTTTCTTTTCGACTCTCTAAAAAAAAGGTCCATTTGAGCACTTGTCACTTCAGGCTCATTAAAATTCGAAGGGGACTAGAATCATATTTAGCTTTTTCACGACTCTTAAAAATTGAAAAAGAAAAGTTGTGTCCAAGTAATCAAAATTTATTTAATTCGGAATAACATATTTTCCCTCTTAATTTTGAGTTGATCAAGTAATCTACAATCATGGAAGAAAGTCAATAAAACCCCGTCATTCGCAGAAACTAGAGAGTCAACCATCTTTGACCCTGGAAACAAAGCCATTTCAGGCAAAATGGTCTCATTTAACTGAGTTCAATTCACCTGGTTTATTTAAAACTTGTGTTTCAACATCGTCAGAGACTACAGTTACTCCGATCATTTCTGGTACATCTATCTTTACATAAGAAGTTCTATAGTTACAAGAGGACATTAGAACTGATCCTAGTGTAACGGTAGACACTTCTATACCTGAAACAACTCCATCTAGAGTTGATCCAGAGACTAAATTTCACTTACATGAACATCTGGAAGTTGAGTTCCATAATTCAAAAGGTGTCACCCCTCCAGTGTTTGTCACTGCGGAAGCTATACCTTCTTCGACTCCAGAAATATTTTATGGACCTGACGGTCTACCTCTTCCACCTAAACTAATTGCTATAGAGGAGATAGTAGAGGATCTTCCATCCAGTACCCCATTACATTTTGGAACTAGGATCCACTTATATCCTTCTACTCCTGAAGTTAGTTCTTTTAATCACCCTTCATCGCATCTTCTTGTCGAATTGCTAGGAAATCCTTTGGATAGACTAAACATGTCAAAAAAACCATCAACATCTAGGACTGTGTCATCTGATACAACTACAACAGAACTTCCTGCTGCCATTCCTACGATGTTTGTTGGTATACCATCTATCCCAGCTAGTTATCAATCACTAGCTAGAGTCCACTCAGGGGCTGTTTCGACGAGTCCCATCTGGACTTTGTTATGATGAAACTCAAAAAAATGATCCTACATGCCAATATCAATTTGGGTAGACCAGTCTTCAAAGACAAATATATCCTTTGAACACTGGAATGCCACCATATGGAGGGCAGTATGCTTTTTCATTGTTCCCTCCTAGAGAAAAACCATATGAGAGTTTACAACAGAGTTCAGGTCAAACTGGAATTACATCTAGTGGTTGGGTACCAATACTGCCTCAGCAACCAAGGGTTGTATATTCAATGCAACGGATCCAACCTGTGTTGAATATTCCCACTACACCTACTATTGTGACTATGTCACAAGTACAAGCACTGCATCTTGTGTGTCAACCTCAAGTCTCTCAGGTTACAATACAACAACCTCTTGTCTCTAAGGCTCAATCACAACCTTAAGTTAGTGCTTCTTTACCTAGAATGACTCAGGCTCAAACGGGTGTTATCACCCCACATCTTGTTCAATCTTCCAGTACTGGGCAACAACAAATGGTCCAACAACCATGGCTAGTGCAATACCAACAACCGCAATTCCAGCAAACCTACCGAGGACCTGAGCAACAAGGCTTTGTAGGTAATGGGCAACAACATTTTCAAAACGGTTATCAACAACCACACTATATTGGTTATGTCCAACAACCTTATCAAAGTTACTAGCATCAGATACATTACGCTGGTATGCAAGGACCTACTGCTCAGGCGATTCCATCTTATCCTAGGTATTCTTCACCTAACTTGAATCAACAGTTACCTTTTGTAGCAACTCTAGAATTACTAGATTTGAACCGGTTGACAAATGATTCAATTGTATATGTCCCTTGGTGTCCAGTGATTCCTCATAAACTTCCCTCCGATATTCCTAAATTCAATGGAAATCCAAGTGAAGATCCGTCGAATCACGTAATGACTTTTCATTTGTGGTGTTCATCTAATACCCTAAATGATGATTCGATTAGACTTCACCTTCTTCAGAGAATGCTCACTAGTCTGGTAGCGAAATGGTATATTGAATTGCCTAGAGCTTTGTTTGATAACTTCAACACCCTTTCCACTACTTTTATAACCCACTTTCAGTTACCCATAAGGTACGAAACGGAGACAAAACTCCTTACCAAATTTAAACAGACCACGACCACTCACATATCCAATTATATTCATGAGTGGCGATGTCGTCATCAAATGGTAAATACATATGTTCCTGATGAGCTTTTAGCTGAGTGGTTCATTAAGTCCTTATTGCCATCTATAACTAAGGATGTGGAAAAAGGACGAGTTGTCACTAAAGAGCAAGTCATTGCTCGTGCCCAATATTTAGACTTGATCTATACTCAGTCTGGTACACTCTACGACAAAATTCCTAACTCTCCCAGACCAAAATTTTCTATTCCTTCCCCTCCTAAATCGAACAAGGACTCTCACGCCGGTGATGGCGTGATTGGTACCTCAAGCATGCAAGCTGCAAAGGCTCCATCTGGAAAATCCCTTGTAGTTTCAAGTCAAAAAGCGAATGACAAACCTCTTGCCTCAGAGATTAATGCCATGTCATCTGACAAGGGCAAAAATCCAAAGCAACCAGGGGGCAAGAAGAAAGGGAAAAACAATAAGAAGAAACCAGAGAATTCAACTCCTGAAAAATCTTCTAAGAACCCTACTAGGTGAAAGAAACCTCGTGATCCATGTTACATATCTAACGAGGACCATCGGACAAGAGATTGCCCACATCAAGTTGAGGTTATGAAATTGTTAAATACATCAAGTAACTCAGCGGTGTTGACTAATCCATTTCCAAACCCAGAAACTAATCTAGTTGCTATCGATCATGCTTCCACATCCCAAGTGCTTATGCTGTCCATCTCAAAAAAGCAAAATGATGCTTTGATATCGACAAGGAACAAAGATTACGGGAATCCAGAGTCGTCAAACAACAAGGCTATAAATCAACCTAGTAGTTTGACAACAACTTCACCAGAAGTTGTTCCACCCATTATTCCTGAGTTAACTACAAAGCCGTTGAAGGGAGTCGTACATAAGTTGACATTTAATCCTCGTGCTCGAGCAGCACAGAACTATAATATAGTGGAGGACCTATCTCATTTTCCATCCGCTATGTCGACACTTAAGGTATTGTAGAATTGCCCCTCCTAAAAATAGGCTTTGTTATCAGCAATAGGTGGGATTGATCCAGCAAATTCCAATCTTATGGCCTTTAATCATAAAGGATACGCACCTCAGTTACTGGCCCAACTCGCTTTGCTTATACAGGTAAAAGCTCTCAATAAAACTGTTCATCGAAGAATCACCGATGAGGGGGCATCTACCTATATTATGTCAATGAGTTGCTGGAAAACTTTAGGTTCACCACCCTTGTCGCGATCATCAACGACATTAAAAGCATTCGATGGAAGAACATACACACCGTATGGAATTTTAAGTAACTTGGAAGTTGAACTAGGGGGCAAGACGGTAGAGATTGAAGTCAAGGTTATTGATGGAAATCTTGACTACAATATCTTACTGGGAAGGACCTGGATTTATGCTATGGCTGCTGTTGTGTCTACATATTTTAGAAAGATTGCATTTCCCTTCCAAGGTGGAATTACAATCGTTGACCAACTAGCCTTTTTTTCCTAACAGTTCATAAGCTATTGGAAGTATTCCATTGATCCATGGAAGTTCTCAATTGCTTCAAAATGTCAGAGTAGGTCGCTTGAAAGACCCATCCTTAATGGGTACTTTTGCCCTCCTGCCTCCAACTGGAGTTGTGGAGGTTGCCACGGTGGAAACCTATCACATGATCTCTTCTACATCATCTAAGATTAAGAAGAACTCTAACCATTTTGATAGTGTGAATCACCACAAGGTGTTGCCCCCAAGCCCCATAGAATCTTTGTAGCAATCAATTTTCTGGGCCT
The DNA here is from genome assembly GCA_000404065.3 of Pinus taeda. Lineage (NCBI taxonomy): Eukaryota > Viridiplantae > Streptophyta > Pinopsida > Pinales > Pinaceae > Pinus > Pinus taeda. The sequence goes on from APFE030005298.1 coordinate 4,987, forward strand.
GGGTGGCAAACCCAAATCAACACTCAATGAGTGTTTGGATAGATAAGTCTCTAGAGTATGGTACCTCTTCCCATCCTTGGTCTCGTATACATGCTACAGATGAAGGAATCATCCAGTCGATGATGATAGGAGAGACGCTGTGGGAAGATTACCACCATCGTTCCCACCTTCAAGATAACAATGAAGATTATTCAAATAACCTTAATCATCCTTTAGTTTTTTATTTCCTATCAAATACTGTAAATACAGTGGATTCCGAGTGAAATCTGTCCAATATTGAAGAAACTATCGCCATAAATATCTCGACCAAACCTAATGTTGTAGAGAATATTCATGTTGGAAAATCATGTTCTTCATTAGAACTGGAAATTTATTGCGCTCTCTTTCACAAATTCAGAGATGTCTTTGTATGGTCATATGAAGAAATTCCAGGCATTGACTCGAGAATTTTTGAACATGAAATCAAGATGTATCCAGATGTCAAACCAGTACGACAATGGCTTCAACTTGTTCACCCGAAGAAATCCGCTGCCATTAAGGCAAAATTTGAAAAACTTTTGCATGCTGGCTTCATTTACCCTATTCCTCTCACTAATTGGATATCGAATATTGTTCCTGTGATGAAAAAGCAAGGAATAATTAGAGTGTGCGTCGATTATAGGGATGTAAATCAAGCATGTCCAAAGGACAACTACCCTACGCCCTTCATCGACCAGATAATTGATGAATGTGTTGGATGTGAAATATTTTCATTCATGGATGGATTTTCTAGGTACAACCAAATCAATATCTGCCCACAGGACCTGTCGAAGACTGCATTTATATGTTTGTGGGGCACATTCGTGTACCATAAACTACCTTTCGGTTTGAAGAACGCAGGGGAAACTTTTCAGAGGACAATGAACTAGGTCTTCCATGACATAAAACGCATCATTCAACCATATCTTGACAATCTACTGGCTCATTTGCGAAAGCGGACTGATCATCCGCAACATTTGAGAGCCATATTTCTACGTTGTCGACACTATAAGAGATGACTCAATCCGCACAAGTGTGTGTTTTGCATTGGTTCTGTTCGATTACTTGGTTTCATAGTTTCTAAGGATGGAATTCGACTCGACCCATTTAAGGTTCAGGCAATCCTTGACATGCCTCCACTTTCAAATTTGCTTCAGATTCAGAGACTCCAAGGGAAAGCTAACTTTCTGAGGAGGTTCATTCCACATTATGCTAAACTCGCTAAAGGTTATACATGTCTTTTAAAAAGAGGAGTACCCTTCCACTGGGATCAGACTGCACAAGCTTCCTTTGATGCTTTAAAAGGTTCCCTGATAAAAGCATCATTAAAGACATATACAAACACCAAATCTTGCGCTATAAAAATAGCAGTTATTTCGTAGCTCAATCAGTTTGCCATGCTTCAGGCAACATTCAAGAGATTTTGTCTTGGCATAAGTGTAGGAGCAGGGTCTATGGTTAATTTAATGCATGTCATGAGATTAAAAGAGGCAACATGGTTAGTAGATACTTCAAAGAATCTTCTTGAAAACCGAAGAAGCAATACAGGGGGCAGTTTCCTAGTTTCCAAGACAGTCAAAGGACAGGTAATTGAAGGCTAGCATGGAGTTTAAAGTCATCACCAAAGCCAAATTTGAGGAGGGCAGATGTGAAAGACTGAATTTATTCCATAGTCTAGGTTGTTGCTAGCATAATAAGGAGTTACACTCCTAGTTGTATTAGGATTCTAGGACTGTTAGTTAACAACTAGTTGTAATTAATAGTTTGTTTTAAGTATGAATAGGTGTCAATGTCAAGTAAATTCGAATTCCCCTCAAGTTTGAGGAAGGAATCCAAGATTGTAATTAAATCTATAAAGGATAAGAGGTGTAATGCCCCCAAAGGTTGGAAAATTTTCAAAAGAACACTCATACTGTGTTATTGTGGAAGACCGTGTTTTTTATGTAATACGGTGATTTGGATTTATTACTCAAGATTCAGAATAGAGTTTAATGTTTGATTGTCTTATGCTTGTCCTCATTTCCTCACTTGCAGTGGTATGAATACATGTTACTTAGAACTCATTTAGAATGCTCTAACTTCCCTCATGTATTTGTAGACTGTGTTTCCTACATATTGTTATGTGTCACTGATATATTGAACTCTTGATGCCCTGACTTCCATGTAAAGTTAATTTTGCTGGGATACTAAAACATTTTATGACTCCATAAGCCCAATGGATGTTTATTTATTGTGTTCAACCAATTATATTTCTTCACTTATTTTTCATAGAGTTAGCCATATAATCTTTAATTAAAATCTTTAACCTAGTGAGAGAGCCCTCTCAATTCAGGAGGCTAAGCCTCAGACAAAAGTTGGTTTGAAATAGTTACTCAAGGTCTTCCTGGTTAGTAGCCTATCAGGAGAAGGTTTTGTGATAACACCGGCAATGGTTTGCTACAGTCTTTGTAACAATATTCTCTAGAACCTTGTTTGTGCTCTCGACTTGACCATTTGCCTGAGGATGATATGGAGATGTTACTCTATGCTTGATTACATACTTTTTCATGAGTCCTGCTATCAGATGTGATGTAAACTGTGCCCTCCATCTGAAACTATTTCTCTAGGAGCTCCGTACCATGCAAGAATTTCTTCAAATAAAAAGTCCAAGACAACTTTTCCATCGCTTTCGCAATAGCCTTTGCCTCTACCCACTTTTGTTACGTAATCTATGCAAACCAGAATGTGAACTTTCTACTGTGAAGGTGGATTAAATGGATGAACAAAATCAATAACCCATTTTTCAAAGGGCTCAAGAGCTAGCTGGGGCTATAACGAAACTTCATCTCCCTGACCAGGTTGTCCTATCTGCTGGCAACTATCACACCTTGTAACATATTTTATTGCATCATGATAGAAGGCCAATATTATCCCATTTGTAACAGCTTATGACATGTTCTCTTATCTGAAAATTTCCCCTACAAGGGCCATCATGAGAAGCTTTCAGGACATCATAGATGGCATCTCCACTTATGCAGCGCCGGATTTGCTGATCAGATCCTATGTAAAAGAGATATCCCTCTATTCATGAATAACGAGCACTGTGATGGATAATCCTTTGTTATTCCCTATAAGACCAATGTTGAGGTACCTTTCCTATAGCAAGAAAGTTAGCAATATAAGCATACCACGGAGTGTGAGTAGAAATTGCAAAAATATGCTCATTTGGAAAACTATCCTCTATAGGTGTACCTTTATCACTAGTATCCATGCCAGACAAGAAATTTTCAACTTCATTATCTTTCCCTGGTTTGTCTACAGTGGTAATATCAAACTCTTGAATTAACAATAACCATCTTGTAATGTGACTAGGGTTTATTAGTTTTTTCATCAGATACCTAATAGTTGTATGATCAGTGTGCACAAAAGTAGGATACCTTGTGATATAACGTTGAAATTTATCAACAACATAAATGACAGCCAAGAACTCCATTTTAGTTATTGTATAATTTAATTCAGCAGGGGTCAAATTCTTGCTGACATGGTAAATTGCATACAGTTTATTGTCCTCTTGTTGCCCGAAAACCGCCCCTACTGCTGTTTCAGAAGCATCAATAGAGATGTAAAGTGGAAGCTTCCAATCAAGACCATGTAATATCAGAGCCTTATAGACTAGTTCTTTGATTTCTACAAAAGTTGCTTCACATTCATCTGTCCACACAAATTCTGCATCTTTAGATAGTAATTGAAAAAGTGGGAATGCTATTTTAGAAAAAAAATCTATGAAACGCCTATAATAGCTGGCATAACCAATAAAAATATGTACCTGAGTCAGTCTCTTAGGCATAGGACATTTTAAAATTACCTCTACGTTTGTAGGGTCAACTCGAATTCCTGTAGCTGAAAGCAAGTGTCCCAACACTATCCCTTCTGTCATCATCATATGACATTTGACTGCGTAAGAGAAACATGTGTTTGTTTACATTTTCCAAGTACCTTTTCTAAGTTTCCCAAAGCTTCTATAAAGGAACCCCCATATGGCGTAAAGTCGTCCATATGAATCTCAACACTGTCATTAACTAGATTAGAGAAAATTCCTAATATTTCCCTATGAAAGGTAGCAAGTGTGTTACAGAGGAAAATGGAAGGACACGGTAGGAAAAGTTTCCCCAAGGGCATGTGAAGGTATTTTTGTCCTAATGTTTCGGAGCTATTTATATCTAGTTGTATCCACTAAATCAATCCAAAAAGGAGAAATCCTTCTTCTCAGTTAATGTGTCGAGGACCTGGTCAATGAAAGGTAAGGTAAAATGGTCTTTATGAGTTTTTTTGTTCAGTTCCCTGTAATCAACATAGGTCTGCTATTTTTCTTAGGAACAATGACCAACACAGAAACCCATTGACTATTTGATATCGAATAAATAAAACCCACATCTAATAGCTTCTAAATATCATCCTTAACGATGTTTTTCAAGGCAGGATTCAATCTTCTTTGTGGCTACCTAATAGGTCGACATTCGTCTTTAATATAATATTATATATATATATATATATATATATATATATATATTATATATAATAATTATAATATATAATATATATATATAATATATATATGATGAGTACATAAATCATCAAGGATTCCTTTCATATCTATCTACTCCCAAGAAAAAGATTATTTATGATCCCAAAGGACTTTCAATAGTGATTCGAATTGGGAGCGTGAAAGGTCAGGGTTAATATTCAATGTTTTCCCTGGTTCAATTTCCATAGGAACACTATTATGAGGTACAATTTCGGGAATGTTTTCTCCTTTTGTTTCTGGTTTAATATCTTCCTGAAAATTGCAACTCATGACAGTTTCTAATAGTTGATGGGTTGAATAGAAAATGGAGTCAGGATTGCTGAGAAAGGTGCTAATGGCATCGTCCTCTATTTCATCTTTAAAATAGAGAGCCTCATTGATGCTAACGATGGGTCTAATTTCTTCATTCTAAGATTCAAGCTCTTTGGTTGGTAAAGATTTTTTAATCAAGGTAAATCGAGGTTTATTTGATGAACTTGATTCTGCACGGGGGTAAAGGATAAGGTTATTTGTAACTTCCCCATTGGAGATTACCACTTTCCCAGACCGACACCCAATATAAGCATTTGCGGTTGTGAGCCATGGTCTTCCTAAGATCAAAGGATGCCCACTAGCTGGGGATTGGGTATGTAAAACTAAAAGGTCAATGGGGTATTCCCATGAATCTACCGAAATAATGATGTCTTCCATCCTCCCTACTGGTCTAATAGTAGACTGATTTGCCAATTCTAGTGCGATGGGAGTTGGTTTAAGAATTCGCAGACCCAAGGTAATCACAGTTTTAGAGGTTATAACATTAATCGCTACCCCCAAATCTACCAGTACATTTTAGATATCCACCCCATTAATGTGCACTGTCAGAATCGAATTCTCAGGATCCCCATATTTGAGAGATATAGACTTCCCCAACATGATATTTGATAATTTACCCATGACATGAATACTAAGTGGGTCCTTTGGTTTTCAGCTAGGTCTTCTAGAACAATATTCTTTATTTTTCTTAGCATAGATTGGTATGTCCTTCATGGCCTGTAGTAACATAATTTTAACGAATAAATTATGTAATTCTCCCAAAAAGTCAAATTCAGGATGAGGACTTTGTTTTCTCAGAGATAATCTTTCAGAATAGGGTGGACCAGTCTAACACCCTCTAGTAATGATATTTTTTGAAGGGGTTTGTTGATTTATAAGACTATGTGCTGGCTCATCCCCTATCATTCTTTTTTCTGGTTATGAGACTTTTTCATCAGTATGTGCAACAATTATAGGCGAAGTCTGAGTATTGACCACCCGATTGGATCGAATATTTAGTTCATTACATTCCAAAGTGGCAATACTATACATAGGGAGGTTGATTGTCTCAACCTGTTGGGCCCCTCTATTATTTGGATTCAAAATAGGCTGGGCAAGAAATTGGGGATGAAGAGGAGGATTACTAGTCGGTGCATTAGTAGGAAACTGTAGTTGTTGTTGTCACATAGGCTGGGAGAATTTCCCTGAAGGAGGAGGAGGAGTTCCATGCCAATTCTGGGACCATGAATAATTTGGAATAGATGGAGGATACCAAGGTTGTCAAGGCATTGGGTATTGGTAAGAATCTGACAAAGAAGGTGAAAAGGGTACATACTACTAACTAAACTTCATATTATTAAAATATTAAGTTAGATCTTGAAGCATACCTTGATTCATGGTCGGTGGTTGTCACTGCCATGGTTTCCTTGATCCCACAAAATAAAGTTGATTTACTTCTTCATTGGTCAGCTGAAATACTACCTTCAATCCAGGAAGAGACAGACAAGTACTACTGGAATGACTATGTTCGTATATCACACAAGTCTCCATAGAAATTAATGGACATTACTTCAATGGATGCCTCTTCCTGAATTGGGGGTAGAAAATAGATATGGCCTTCTCTAATTCTATCTTCTTCTGCTTCACCTGTAACATGTCTAGTTGCGATGATAATAAACTCAAGATATCGGTTCTCAGGTTGTCAAGTAGATTCCCAATTTCAACCTTTGTAACACCAATACTAGATGTTTTAAGAGTCCAGATTCCCTGCCTCTATCTCGCAGCCCCTCATGAATACTTGATGCATAATTCACAAATGGTATCAGATTCCTCCTTTGATATATCTCATTTCCCTACTACATTCAATAGCTCCAGAGATTCCTCCCTTAGTGGTTTGAGAAAGATAATGTTCAAAATATTCTTATCCAAGTCACTGTGGTCTGATCGCTACAAACTATATTGAAAACATTCCACAAAATCTTCCATATCATTCATCCTCTTTTTGCATAATCTTGAAAATTTCTTCCTTTGCATCCGGGGATTTGCAATAGTCCTGATATTTCTCGAGAAAAATCATCTTCATATCATCCCATGTAGCAATGGATTTTCCTCCTAAACCTATAAACCATCTCAAAGTTGTTCCCTTCAAGGTAGGAGGGAATATCTTTAATTTTGAGCATCATAAATGTAATCATATCCCTGATAAACAACATTGAATTCAAAATGGAATGTGTCCAGATCCTCAGAAGTAAGACCATGGAAATTAGGTAGTGCTGTCAAAAGAATAGGCTTCATAGGTGCATCACCTCTGATATCCCTAATTGAAAATTCAATTGAAGAAGGTACAGGAGCCATGAATATCTGCCAATACTCACACAGAATTTCAACAGGTTGTGGCTCTGGTTGTTCTATAACAAGTGGTGGAAGTTGTTTAACAACGCCCCCTTGATCAAATGGTGCCAAGAATTCCCTCAAATATTCTTCCTCTGAACTTGTAATATGTAGTTCCTCAACTCCTTTGCTTGCTACTTCTTCCCCAAATTTCACTTCTACTATTGGTGGAGGCTCTGGTTGTGAAACTGATTGTCCTCTAGATCTCGTATGAGACCTTATCCTAGCAACAACTTGTGATGGTGCTCCAGAATAAACCCTTGAGATGATCTCTTGGATGTAATTATTTCTACCCAAATCAACTCCTTTTCTTTTCGGGGGTCTCCCTCTGCTCCTTTTATTAGTTTCTTTGTTCATACAATTAGGAAATAAAATGGAAACATTAAAAAAAAAAAAATCTCAAGACCTAGAGTAGGATAAGACACTCCCCTCCCCAGGAATGAGAGAGTGGCCCATAAATAAAATAAATAATGATTAATAAAAGTAAAATAAAATAGGGGAATAAGGTATTGATAAAGGGTAGTTAATACCAAAATGAAAGTAAAAATAAATTATTAACTTGATTAATTTATTATTAATCTAAATAATAAATAATAATAATAAATTAATTAAATATTTTTGATTTAATAATAAAAAAATAATAAAAATGATTATTTATAAATTCTAGAATAAGGCTATTAATTAGTAATTGATGGATAAATTAACCTATGGTGTGGTGATTCATTAAATTGAATTTTAATTAATTTTATCATTTTATTAATATTATAATTATTATATTAATTATATTAATATAATTGATTAATTAATTAATTAATCTTAATGTTAATTTATGGTTGATTTATTAAGGCTAAAAAATAATATAAAATAAAAAATTAAATAATAGCAAATATAAATAAATAACAAGAAATAATAATAAGAATGTAAAATCATGTGTCGACTCTCATATTAGGGTTCTTTTGTGTATTTATATCCAGGTGCCTAGCTCCTTCTCTCATCATCTTTCATTCATTTCATTCATTTCTATCTTTCAAAGTTGTCCTGATGATGGACCCCCTTTGGGGTTTGAAACGTCGACAGACTGAACTGGAAACTGTGGATAATCCAGAACATGAAGCTACAAAAAACTTCCACAGAGGCTTGAAATCCAACAAAAGAAAAGAAATAAAATAATCAAATCACAAAAATCAAGCTCAAGACCTGGAACAAGGCAAAAATAAAACTTCCCTTCCCAGTATGAGAGAGAAACGCTTATGAAATCAAAACAAGCAATCTAAAGTTCCAGATGTGGAGCAAGGTGATAAAAACTTCCTTCCCTGGGATGAGAGAATAATCCTACAAAAAGAAAGTAAAGAAAGAAATAAAAAAACCAAATGATCTAACACTCAGGACCTAGAGCACGATGTAAGATTCTTTCCCCAAGATGAGAGATCAGTCCAATGGTTAATATTGGTTGTACTTTTGTGCCTTTGATAGCCTCCCCAACAACAACACCAAAATGTTGGTGTCCAAGTATGAATCATGCAATTCACCAAATCCACATTTAATTGTAAACTCGGGGTTATACCTCTTGTTTCAAGGCTATCATGCACTATATGTGCAGGCCACAGTTTCCTTACCTAACATTGATCATTAACTATAAATTCATCAATGTGTAACAGAAAGAAATACTTTAACAACAAATAAAAGTACAACAAATAATAATTGTAACAACAATAAGAACTCCCAACAACACACTGATAAACATTCACAATAATAATAAACTCCTATAAATAAAAGTAATACACATCTAATCCAACAACACCTGGTCAGGAGAGTGGGCCCAACTCCCTAATCAGGGTTGTGGCGATATAAAAAAATCACAATATGCTTAGAAGATCAAACTGTCATTAGTTAAAGAAATATTACAAGTGTGCTGTTATAGACTCAAAGTTAGAGTATTTCTTCTGTAATCTTAATGACTGTAAACAATAATAGCTTTCACAGAATGTGACTCTAATTTATACAATTTGTCAATAATACAACTCCTAGAATCATGACTTTGTTTTCCTTTAATTACATGGTGGTTTCCAGAGCGAAACAGAATGTTAAAGATAACAGTGTGTGAATTGAAATATTGATTCACCATTGCATCCAATGTCTAAGGATAGTGTTGCTAGCTTTGTGTTAGAAAATTATATATTATAGAGCAATGGAACACATAAAATATTGTAGAAATATAAATAGAGAAAATGCATAAAACAAGAGAGACATAGATATACATGGCTCACCCAATTTGGGCTACGTCCACGAAGAAACCACTAGTCCTTCCCTTTATATTATCCAGCAAAATGAAGAGATACAACCTACAATAGATCCACTATACTTCCCTCTTCACTCTCACACAATCTTCTCTCTTTCTCACTCAAAATACATATCTACATATCTGCAATACAATTCCCTCATATATAGTGAGGGGTTTCCTTCTAGGGAAAAAAACCCTAAATTAAACATAACGTCTACCGTTAGATTTCTACCTAATGAATGAACCATATTGACTATGAAATTACAACATTCTACAAGGAAATTCTACATCTATTTTGAGCTTCGGGGGTGCTGCCCTCGATCACCCCGCCAGGGGGGAGCTCCTAAAGGTTGTTTCCTCCCCCCTGTATCCCCCTTGCAGTGCACACAATGAGCGACGTTGCTTCCACATTATGAAATGGGCTCCAATGCGGTGATACCTTTAAATAAAGAATATAATCAGGCTCCACACCCAACACTTTGACGGTACTATGCATTGAGTCACAAACCCGGTCATTCTCCCTTTAAATCTTTAAAAATAACTGAATTAGTAAGTTGCTTAGGTAATAATCCCCTACGACTATGATTCATTAACCAATAACCCATAAATACATGACGATAGGTATACCTGTGCATTTTAAGATATCGACTAACCACTATTTGCATGACATGGATAAAAAGGATAGGGTAAAAAGGTGAATAAAAGAATGCAAATCTAGCCACCAACATTGTGCATGCGGTTGGGGGTTAAGCTTGTGGAAAATCAATTTAGTAGTCATCAGAGGTTGTGGACTGAATTTTGGGTGATCTTGTGTTCCTCAGGGATGTCTGTGCTGAAAATAGTAACAAGAAATGCTAAAAATAGAAGTGCTAAAAATTGAACTGCTATAAATAGCATTTCGGGATACATTCCAATTTTAGTTAGTCCCTGAACTAAAATTGAGAATTAAAATTCGAATTTGATCTTAGTAGTTGTTTGTAAAATAATTAATTAATTCATCTTGAGTTAATTAGTTGTAGGAAATCAAACATGGAGTCTATGTGAAGACATGCAACAGTTTCTCCATTGATTGAGGAAGTCATCCCTTGATTAAGGAGATCAGGATGAGTTGTACTTTGAGTTGTAATTAGTTAGCTCAGATTAACTGAGTTAAGTCTAGTTAGATTAGTTCCAACAGTTTGCGGAATTGATTGTGAGTTCAGTTAGTTAATGCATGCATGCATGTAACTGCTGCACTTCAGATAGCTGAATTTTCTCTCATAAATAACTCATGCCTGTTAGTTCAGTCAGAGACCCAGTTGAGATCAGGTGATGGGACAATGTACTATCAGTTGCAGGAATATTCCATTGAGGATATCTCTTGCATGCAGAAGGAATTCATTCCTTGGAGATTGTGTAGTTACTTTTGAGTTTGATGAGTGTGTGATGAGGCCAATTCACACAGGTGGCAGCATTGAACCCCAAGAGAAATCGTGCAAAGAAATAGGAGGCTTGGAGGACTGAAGGAAGGCATATATGTTGTCTATTCTGTCTATGAGCAGCATTGAGGGATTGTACTAAGAGTTGGATAGCTTCTGAGCTAAAGCTTTGTGTAATCCGAAGATATTTCCGCTTGTATGATATTATAGAGATCGGGGTTTTTCGCTGAGGCTTTCCCCAAAGTATTCTTTTGTGCTCATGTGTGATTGCTTTCTCATTCTCAGTTATATGTGTTCTATTTGATCTTTGATGCAGGGATGGCCTGCACTACCTATCACCTGATGCAAGCCAAGCCTGCAAAAACCAGGATATCTTCAATTGCAAAATACATCTTAGTTAAATAACCCCAATGGCCAATTCAATTCAAATAATTCACATGCATATTTTTCTTAAGTTGGTCAACCATGATCCATTATTCAATTGAAGTGTATTGAATGCGTTCTCCACCAATTTCTAAGTAATAGCTAGTGTATCATCATCGCACAGGCCTTTCAATGTTATGAATTTTAACTGGCTTCTTTGTACTTGTACCGATGGGCATAAGAAACATATATAAGCAAATTCAAGAGGCTGAGTGAGGCTAATACCCAAAGGTAGTAATCAAGGTGGCCTTCATTCAAATTATCAGATATCCATCCTACATTCCCCCCTTCCGTAGTTGCATACATAACAATTCAAATAGTTCCCTAACGCTGTAGTAAGAAGAGAAAGTGCACGACATAAAATGCACATAGCCTCATCTGCAATCAGTTGCGCCACAATCAAGCCAAGGTATTAATGCACAGTTAAAAAAACATTAATGGAACCACGCGTTCCTCTGCTCCAGAATTAAACACAGTTTATATATATACATGCAACCACACGCTCCTGCTTTTCCACGCGCACAGGCAGCCTCTTATAAACCATGCCCACAGTCCTATGATTGCAATCCGCCCAACTTAGCAAGTAACAATCCGCTGGTTTTCAATGCAAATATATGAATGCCCGTCCTTTGCCTTCCAACCCGTGATCAATTGTCTCAAGTGCAGGAAATCCACCTTGGATTTAATAAGTAGGGAACACGCTGCCTCAAACTTTAATACACAGTCATATATCCCAGCCTTCAAACGTGTTTATGGTGTGCGCCATACGCTTGTACACAGATTAAGCTCACGGTTCAATGAATCCACGGGCATTATCAATTCATATCCACTAATTACAGTTCCGTTATTGAGACAATAGAAAAACCACATCGATTCTACCAGTTCACACTTTGAATTACGATTAAATACAATCTGTATTGCATAACAATTACATTAATTTCGCCCATACACAGAACGCATCATCATTTTAAGAAACCTTTCTCAATCGTGGAAATGGTGGATTAACAAAACAAGTTCAGTGATTTCACAATCATCCAATCTATATATATATGATTTAAAATAAAACAACTACTTACAAACTTGGCCATATAATTTGAATTGATGGCCCTTTACAAACTGCCCGAAGGCTCCCAACCATAAAACCTCTCACACTCCCTTTCTCTGATCTTCAATGTCTTTGAGGATTCCTAATTTATAAAACATGATCTAGAATCACTCAACTAAAAGCTCTAAGAGTCTACATGCAATGCATACATATGGTAAAAGCATCTGGAGGCTTTTTCCCATCTTTTTACCTGTTCTAAAATAGAAAAGCTTTCCTTATCCCATAATTATCCACATTCACTGCTTTATGCCTAAAAACACTCCCTATTTTATTAAAAATAACAAAATATTTAAAATTATCACACCCCCTTTTTATTCCATATTTACAAATGAAGAGGGTCTTGATGCTCCTGCATCATACACCCAACCTTAAAATTAATCACGATCCCTTGATCATGTGTTGGGATCTGTGTATGCCTGGATCCCACAGCTTGTGCTGCAAGTTTCCATTTGCCGCTGCTTTTGTCTGTTGTTCTTCTTTAGGTCTCCACACTTATGCTGCTTTGCTCCACTAGCTGCACTCTTGAAATCTTCTACTGTCCTCCTTTTGCTGCTTCTCCTTTGTTTCACTGCTACTGGTCTCTTCCAGGACTCCTTCATCATCATCCGCCTCATCAGTTCAATTTCTTTGTCCAACAGATTTTCTCCAGCTTCTTCAATAAGATCTGTACTCACAAAACAATTGTTAGAATGAAAATCATAAGGTATTAGTGCCTCTTCTGCTGCCATCAATGTTGTCTCAGCTGTCACTATGGATGTTGCTGCCGCTGTCGCCATAGATGTTGCTACCTCCCAAGCTTCCTGTCCCTGTGCAACATGCTTTGGCTCATCACCTGTAATTTCATCTGCAATTTCATCTGCAACTTCATCTGCAACTTTTTCCTCTGGTTCAGATGTCTCCTCAACTTTCTCTGTCAGCACATCAGTATGCTGATTTGCATTCACCAGCTGCACATAAGTCCTCTGTCTTTCCAACTCTCTTCTCTCGCAATCTAGTTTTCTATACAATTCAACAAATTCCTTAGGAGTAGAACTTGGAAACTTCACACGGTTTTCCACATCTTCATCATCAGCTGGTCCTTCTTTCTCTGCATCAACAACCTTCAGATTCAACTCTTCTTGAACAATTTCTATAGCTTGTTCATCTCCCTGTTCTGTACCTGCAAACATGCACAACTCATTAGTTTTTAAATCACAAGACTTTTCAGTCTTGACTGCTTCCTTTCTAATTTCACCAATGGAAACCTCCTCTTCCAACTCAGTTGTTCTAAGTTCTTCCCATCTCAATTGTACATCTATCATCTGCTTCAGCTTCCTCAGCTCCCCTATTAACTGCATGCTTATTTGTAAATCCCTTTTCTGTTGTAGCCTTTGCCACTTCACTCTTTTCCTCACCAGTAAACCATGTCTCTGGTCTTTCACATTTTCCTGCAACAATTTCATCAATAGCTCAAGATGAACTACTATCTCAGCTTTCTTTTTCTCATACTCTTCCTGAGTCAACTGTTGTCTTCTGCCATTCGCCTTGGCATATTCTCCTCCTTTCTTCTGTTGCTTCTTTCTGAACCTCTGCTCTCTCCTTTATGACTTTTAGTAGTCTTCTCCTTCGCCATAAGTTCCTCACCTATGAGTTGCATGAAGCCTCTGCCACAGCAAACTCTCTTGGTGCCACTTACCTCACCAATCCTTCCCTCCGGATCTGGCCTTTTGGTAACCATTGGTCCTCTGCTGGAACCTTTCGAGCATCCTCTACTACTCATGTAGGCTTCTCTCATCTGCAACTTTATTCAACCTCTGTTGAATATTTAGGTTCTGCCACTCTTGCTGGACTCCTTTATCACTGCACTGTATGCTACAATACTCATCAGTTCCAAAAATCTAACATTTATTCATCGCATGCAATTAACTAAAAAAAACTTGAATCTTCAACAGAACTATTCTAGCTCTGATACCACCTGATGCAGGGCTGGCCTGCAATACCTATCACCTGATGCAAGCCAAGCCTGCAAAAACCAGGATCTCTTCAATTGCAAAATACATCTTAGTTAAATAACCCCAATGGCCAATTCAATTCAAATAATTCACATGCATCTTTTTCTTAAGCTGGTCAACCATGATCCATTATTCAATTGAAGTGTATTAAATGCGTTCTCCACCAATTTCTAAGTAATAGCTAGTGTATCATCATCGCACAGGCCTTTCAATGTTTTGAATTTTAACTGGCTTCTTTGTACTTGTACCGATGGGCATAAGAAACATATATAAGCAAATTCAAGAGGCTGAGTGAGGCTAATACCCAAAGGTAGTAATCTAGGCGGCCTTCATTCAAATTATCAGATATCCATCCTACATTCCCCTCTTCCGTAGTTGCATACATAACAATTCAAATAGTTCCCTAACGCTGTAGTAAGAAGAGAAAGTGCACGACATAAACTTCGCATAGCCTCATCTGCAATCAGTTGTGCCACAATCAAGCCAAGGTATTAACGTACAGTTAAAAAAAACATTAATGGAACCATGCGTTCCTCTGTTCCAGAATTAAACACAGTTTATATATATTCATGCAACCACGCGCTCCTGCTTTTCCACGTGCATAGGCAGCCTCTTATAAACCACGCCCACAATCCTATGATTGCAATCTGCCCGACTTAGCAAGTAACAATCCGCTGGTTTTCAACGCAAATATATGAATGCTCGTCCTTTGCCTTCCAACTTGTGATCAATTGTCTCAATTGCAGGAAATCCACCTTGGATTTAATAAGTAGGGAACACACTGCCTCAAACTTTAATACACAGTCATATATCCCAGCCTTCAAACGTGTTTATGGTGCACGCCATACGCTTGTACACAGATTAAGCTCACGGTTCAATGAATCCACGGGCATTATCAATTCATATCCACTAATTATAGTTCCACTGTCTAGACAATAGAAAAACCACAACAATTCTACCAGTCCACACTTTGAATTACGATTAAATACAATATGTATTGCATAACAATTACATTAATTTCGCCCATACATAGAACACATCATCATTTTAAGAAACCTTTCTCAATCGTGGAAATGGCGGATTAACAAAACAAGTTCAGTGATTTCACAATCATCCAATCTATATATATATTATTTAAAATAAAACAACTAGTTACAAACTTGGCCATATAAATTGAATTGATGGCCCTTTACAAACTGCCCGAAGGCTCCCAACCAGAAAACCTCTCACACTCCCTTTCTCTGATCTTCAATGTCTTTGAGGATTCCGAATTTATAAAACATGATCTAGAATCACTCAACTAAAATCTCTAAGAGTCTACATGCAATGCATACATATGGTAAAAGCATCTGGAGGCTTTTTCCCATCTTTTTCCCTGTTCTAAAATAGAAAAGCTTTCCTTGTCCCATAATGATCCACATTCACTGCTTTATGCCTAAAAGCACTCCCTATTTTATTAAAAATAACAAAATATTTAAAATTATCACACCCCCCTTTTTATTCCATATTTACAAATGAAGAGGGTCTTGATGCTCCTGCATCAATCTTGCTCAAAATCGATTAAGCTTCCACAATTTTGTTGTAGAAGTAGATCTTGTATTTTGCTTTAGTATATTGAATTATCAGTTTAATCTACAGGAGAATTTCTACATGGTATTAGAGCTAGCTGATCTATATAGAAATTTCTACATGGTATCAGAGCAAAGGTGATCAAAGTGAAGAACAGTATAAAAAGAAAGGATAAGTTTGAAGGTTGAAGTTCTTGATTATAGGATTTGAATTCTTATCACATCTCAAATTTCATCAATGGCGTTCAACGATTTATGACCCAAGTATGCCCTTGATGGCAGCTCGAATTATATAGCCTAGAAGGATCACATGGAAGAAGTATTAGACGACAACAGTCTAAAGGACTTCATTGATCAAGAAGTCCCCAAGCCGACAGCAACTAATGCTACAGAATTGGCAGAATGGAAGAAATGTGTGGCTAGAGCAAGGAGAATCCTTCTGGAGGGAGTTCAAGACCACATAGTCTCGAGTCTCCATGGGAAGGAGACATCATATTCAATGTGGAAAAAATTGAAGGATATATGTTAGAACAAAAACGATCAGAGGAAGTTGGTGTTGAAAGACAAGCTTCGGAAAATCAAGTGTGAAAAGGGTGACACGATATCTACATATCTGAACATGCTCACAACCTACAGGGATGAGCTTGGAAGTGTAGGGATCACGACAGCCGATGATGACATGGTGAGTCTTGCTCTCCTCAGTCTTCCTAAGAGTTGGCATAACTACCAAGACTCGGTAAATGGAAGAGAGAAACTACCAGTTTAGGAACAACTTTGGTTGGATTTGATGTAGGAGGAGATAAGAAGAAGCACCAGAGATGGATCTTCATCAAAGTAAGATGATGAAGAAAATCTTGCATTAGCTAGTAAGGCTAAGAAGGGGAAAGGGAAGGTGAACCACTCTAAGTCGAGTTCTTCCCATGGTGGGAAGAAGATTGACAAATCAAAACTGCGATGCTTTCATTGTCATGAGGTGGGCCATTATGCTACAAATTGTCCACTGAAGAAATCCAAGAAGGGAACAGATGTTGAGGCACTGGCCTCACAATTCGAGTTGGATTTCTCTCTCATCGCATGCATGGTTTCATCCATGGTGGGATGTGTTTGGTACCTAGATAATGGAGCCTTGTTCCACATGACCGATGATAAGAATATTTCCAGTACCTTGGAGGAGAAGGATCTCCAGATGCAGATTGAGATGGGAGATGATGGAAAGTACCATGTTTCAAGTGAAAGTATGGTTGTGTTTCAGAGGGAGCATGGAGATCCTCTCACCCTGACTGATGTAAAGTATGTACCAGGTTTGAAGAAGAATCTTGTGTCCATCATTATGCTAGAAGACAAAGGCTATGATGTAGTCTTTAGTATAGGAAAGGTATTCCTAAGGAATATCGGAACTGGACAGACCAAGAGGATTGGGATTCGAATAAAGAATCTCTACAAGCTGGAGGTAGACGACTGTGCTGCATTGAGTTCCAAAGCAGAGTTGGTGCAGAGCTAAGATGTTGGTGAGCTATGGCATAGAAGATTAGGTCACTTGCACCATGGGGCCTTGAAGATCATGCAACAGATTTATACCAGACTTCCCAAGGGAAAATTGGAATAGATGGATACATGTAAAGGTTGTACCTTGGGTAAGTATGTGAAATCTTCCTTTCAGGATCGAGATAGTAGAGCTGGAGCAATCTTGGAACGAGTTCACACAGATGCTTTTGGACCATTCTCTACAGCCTCCACCACTAAACAAAGGTACTATATTATTTTTATTGCTGATTTTTCTCGTAGATGTTGGATCTACTTTATGAAAAAGAAGGATCAGACCTTCTTGAGGTTTTGTGAGTTTAAAGCCTTGGCAGAGAAATAATTTGGAAAGAAAATAAACGCCTTGCATAGCGACAATGGTGGAGAGTATGTCTCCCAACAGTTTAAGGACTTCTGCACTACAAAAGGAATTAAACGGGAGTTGATGGCACCCCATAACCCACACCCGAATGGGGTGGTTGAAAGGAAGAACAGATCAATTCTGGGAGCAGCTCGAGCAATGTTGCATGACCAAAGGCTACCTCTTCATTTGTGGGTTGAGGCATGCAATACAACACTATACTTGCAGAACGTAGCCCGCATCATATATTGGGGATGAAGACACCAATGGAAGCCATTTTTTAGAAGCGACTAGATGTGAGTCACTTTAGGATATTTGGATCATCGGTTTATTGCCATGTGACCAAAGATGCCTAGAAGAAGCTAGATCCAACAACTGAGATGGGGATACTTGTGGGGTATATTGATACACCCCACAACAATCGAGTGTTCCTACCTACCAGTCAAAGGATAGTGGTACGCAGAGATCTGAAGTTTGACGAGTAGAAAGCCATGCGAGTATCACTTGAGAGGGAGATCAAGTTGCATGCAGAGGAGGAACTTTCAATTTCTAAGGAGGAGGAGCCTTAGATTGATGTGGAGCAGCCGCATGTAGAGGATCTGGGAGTGGAGACATCCACTCATGCTGAGTCTTCCAGAGATGGGCAGAAACACTCAAGGGAATATGACAGGTTGATGATGGATACGCGAGATAATGTGAGACAACCATCTTCTCAGCATAGATAGATGAGGTCACCCTAGCGGTACACTGGTTACATGGCCCTGGTTGGGGAGTGTGTAGAGTCTGAACCTTCTTCATTCGAGGAGGAAATGTAGCAAACAGTCTGGGTTGATGCTATGGTGGAGGAGTACGACTCCATCGTTCGGAACTATGTTTGGGATGTTTTCCCAAGACCTCACGACAAGTTAGTGGTGAGTTCCCGATGGCTTTACAAGGTAAAGTAGGCAGCTGATGGCAATGTTGAGAAACATAACGCAAGGTTTGTTGCCTGTGGTTTCTCACAGGTCAAGGGGATTGACTACGATGAGACTTTTTCTCTTGTAGCAAGGTACTCATCTATCAGATCGATGTTAGCACTATCACCTCAGGTGGGTTGGAAGATCCATTAGATGGAAATGAAGACAGTGTTCCTCAATGGGAAGATTGAGGAAGAGGTGTACATTGAGTAGCCGGAAGATTTTGAGACCTTCGATCATGAGTCGCATATGTGCCGACTCAATAGGGCTTTGTATGGGCTGAAGCAAGCACCTCATGCTTAGTACACCATGATCGACAACTATTTCACTAGGTTGGGCTTCACCAAGAGTGAAGAAGATGTGAACCTTTACCACATCATGGTAGAAGGTAAGCCATTGACCATTGTTCTTTATGTTGATGATATGATATCGAAAGGTGATGATCAGTTGATCAAGTATTACAAGGAGGACCTCGCAAGAGAGTTTGAGATGAAAGACATGGGTCTTATGCACTACGCTTTAGGCATGGAAGTGTGGCAGAAGGATGGGGATGTGTTTATATCTCAAGATAAGTATGCCAACGAGATACTTCGGAGATTCCACATGGAGAAGTGAAAGCCCATGTAGACTCCCCTAATAGGTAACTAGAGGAAGGAGGATGCTACTTCAGGTGAGGTAGTAGTTGTTATTGTTTATCGGTAGCTTGTGGGTTCACTGATGTATCTAGTGAACACATGACTAGACTTATGCTTTGCGGTGAACCAACTGAGTCAAGCTATGGTTCAGCCTACGAAGTTGTTTTGGAAGGAAGCGAAGCATGTGCTGAGATACCTCAGAGGCACATCTCAGTATGGATTATGGTACAGATGGACAGAGGGAGTGAAGCTTTAGGGCTTCACAAATGCAGATTGGGCAGGGAGTCCATCAGACCTGAAGAGCACTTCAAGAGGAATATTCAACCTTGGTTCAGCTGCAATTGCTTAGTACAATAGGAAATAGAGGTCAGTTTCACTTAGCTCAGCAGAGGCTGAATACATGGCCGCTAGTTAGGCAGCATGTGAGGCCATTTGGATGCAGAAGATTCTAGTGGGATTGTTTGGTCAGAGGATGGATCCAACTGTGATCTACTGCGATAACCAGAGTTGTATCAAACTCTATGAGAATCCATTATTTCATAACAGGTCCAAGCACATCGATATCTGATACCATCATCTTCGAGACCGTGTGGTGAAGAGGATCATGTCGTTGCTGTATGTTTCAACCGAAGAATATGATGTAGATATTTTGACTAAGGAATTGTCAAAATGCAAGTTCGAGTTCCACAGAGATAAGATTGGGGTGACTGATAATCCCTTTCTTGTTGAGAGGGAGTGTTGAAAATAGCAACAATAAATGCTAAAAATAGAAGTGCTAAAATAGCACTGCTATAAATAACATTTCGGGATACATTCCAATTTTAGTTAGTCCCTGAACTAAAATTGAGAATTAAAATTCGAATTTGATCTTAGCAGTTGTTTCTAAAATAATTAATTAATTCATCTTGAGTTAACTAGTTGTAGGACATCAAACATGAAGTCTCTGTGAAGACATGCAATAGTTTCTCCATTGATTGAGGAAGTTATCCCTTGATTTAGGAGATCAGGATGAGTTGTACTTTGAGTTGTAATTAGTTAGCTCAGATTCACTGAGTTAAGTTCAGTTAGATTAGTTCCAACAGTTTGTGGAACTAATTGTGAGTTTAGTTAGTTAATGCATGCATGCATGTAACTGCTGCACTTCAGATAACTGAATATTCTCTCATAAATAACTCCTGCATGTCAGTTCAATCAAAAACCCAAATGAGATCAGGTGATGGGACAGTGTGCTATCCGTTGCAGGAATATTCCATTGAGGATATCTCTTGCATGCAGAAGGAATTCATTCCTTGTAGATTGTGCAGTTACTTTTGAGTTTGATGAGTGTGTGATGAGGCCAATTCACACAGGTGGTAGCATTGGACCCCAAGAGAAACTGCGCAAGGAAATAGGAGGCTTGGAGGACTGAAGGAAGGCATATGTGTTGTATATTCTGTCTATAAGCAGCTTTGAGGGATTGTACTGAGAGTTGGATAGCTTGTGAGCTAAAGCTTTGTGTAATCCAGAGATATTTCCACTTGAATGATATTACAGAGATTGGGTTTTTAGCTGAGGCTTTCCCCAGAGTATTCTTCTGTGTTCATGTGTGATTGCTTTCTCATTCTCAGTTATATGTGTTCTATTTGATCTTGCTCAAAATCGATTAAGCTTCCACAAGTTTGTTGTAGAAGTAGATCTTGTATTTTGCTTTAGTATATTGCATTATCAGTTTAATCTACAGGAGAATGTCTACAGTCTGTAAGTTGTCTGTGTTTCGACAACACTTCCAAAACTGGAACTTAGAGTTCACATCATGTCATAGTGACCCTCTTCTCATGTTTACCCTAGATAGCTTGTGAATTTGGATAAATGTGGGGTGGCATGCTGCAATTCCTAAAACAACAAGAGTTCTCTACATATCCTTCCTTCCAAAATATGTTTATTTACCAAATATTTTAGCGTAGAATGGTCAGTAAGGAATTTAAAATGCCATCCAAGTAGATAGTGCTTAAAATTTTGAAGAGAATATACAATAGCAAGATACTCCCTCTCTATGGTTTTGTAGTTCCTTTCAGTTGTAGAAAGCTTCCAACTAGAAAAATAGATAGCATGATCTAAGATGCCTTCTCTTGGTTGAGCTAAAATGTATAGTTTAGACTCTAGGATTAATGTATTAGAGTTTTAGGTCTTTAGGTTAGGATTTGTCATTCACCATTCTGTTCTAACATGACCATTTACATCAAATTGTCACAAAGTGTCATTTATGACATTCGTCACATGATGATGACAACCAAACCCTATAAAATGGACGACAAACCTTTGTCGATACCAAAAATCTGCAAGGTGATTGATCAACCCACGTCGAAAACCATATCCTGGTGGAATTGACGACAACCTCATGTCAACAACTAGGAACAAAACCATATCACCATGAAAACCATTGACATCCCTTGAACAACCTGAACCATAAACAACACTGTCGAAACTGAACGACATCGAACTGAATGCTGACGACGACACTAAACCTATGTAACTGATCTGACGAGATCCTCTTCGATCATGATTATATATTTTTTCATATCTTACCCTATTTTTATTTATTTGTTAATTTTGATTTTTGTTGAATCTTCTTATTTTATTATTAATTTGGGTTATGAATAGGTATTATTATATAATAATAGTAATTAATATTAGATAATTTTAAAAAATAGAAATAATTTAATATTATGAATCAGTTAAAAATAGATTATTTAATTTATTATTAAAAAATGTTTCTTTTAATTGATTCTAGAATTCTATAACCCTCCAATTTTTACTATTAAAATATTTGACTTAGTTACTATTAAAGAATCTTATCGTTGCATCTTTGCTATAAATATTTGGTGTGTTGGATCTTGCTCTCCATCTTTGTCCTAATGATTTGATGTGTTAGATCTTGCTCTCCATCTTTGTTTTGGTGATGAACCTCCCTAAAGGTTCGAAACGCATGGACCTCAAGTTGTCAA
The DNA here is from genome assembly GCA_000404065.3 of Pinus taeda. NCBI lineage: Eukaryota > Viridiplantae > Streptophyta > Pinopsida > Pinales > Pinaceae > Pinus > Pinus taeda. The sequence goes on from APFE030005298.1 coordinate 27,494, forward strand.
TGTGATTATTCCACAAGATTTTTTCTTAAAATTGTTAAAACCCAAAATAAACATAAAAAATTATAAAAAGTAGCAAAATCTGGCAATACAATTTCAAGATTTTTGTTGTTTAAAATACATTTTTGAATGCATAAATAGATTTAGCGACCCTGAAAAACTACGGGGCAATAAAACTATACACATTAAACAATTTAAACTCAAGCTTTTAAAAATTTATGACAAATTTTAATTAAAATTAACCAAAAAAATAATGGTGAAAAAATCATTTCGTTTATAAATTAGACTACAACTATATATAACCAATACTAAAATATTCCATGGAGATAATTTTCAAATTTTTAATTTAATTTATGAAATGTCTTGATTTTTTGAAATTATTTTATTTTAACGGTCGTATTTTATATTTCCACGTCATTAATTAATTTTAAATAAGGGTTTCTAGTTTTAGTCATACATTACTAAAATATTCAGTGGAAATGATTTTGAAGATTTTAATTTAATTTATGAAATGTCCAAATTCCTTATATTATTTTACTTTAAGTGCCATTTTTTATATTTAAACATCATTGACTGACTTTAAATAAGAGTTTATGGTTTAGTCTGGATTTTTTTAACTAATTTAATGGACTTTTCTATTTTTTAATCAAATTTTTAAGATTTGTTTTAGCGAAGTGTGACATTTCACGTTTTGAAAATAGACTCTCGTTAGCAAAGTGTGACATTTCACGTTTTGAATTGCCTCAGTTTATTCCAACTTCAAAGAGAAAACCAAATTATTACAACTTCGTTTAATTTTTATTCCAACTCAAAGTGTTTCATGGACAAAGGATTTGAACAAAATAAAGATCTTCTATACCACAATCACATTATTTGGAAAATTTATCCCAATTATATATGAGAAATATATAATTAGTAAAAAACAATTAAATTATATTTAAAAAATATATATATTTTACTGAATATAAAAAAAAATTGGTTATCAATTCAAAGTAACAACATAGCTATATAAATAGAATCAATTTTGTTTTAATATTATATATATTTTAAAAAATAATCAATATCTTTCACAGATATATATAGAAAGAACAATCTATTTTTTAAAATATATCTTTATATTTACATTTAACAATGCTAAAATTTTTCATACAATCTTCTCAATAAAAACATTATCACTGCAATTAAGACATATTATTGTCACTACGTAGCACTAGATTCTCCACACCACAATCCAGAATTATATTTAACCAACAAAACCTCAATTTACCAATCATTAAAACCTAAATTAATTGGATTCTAA
>APFE030005317.1:13394-97992 GCA_000404065.3 Pinus taeda
GATGTTTTCACTGAGGTTCGGTATGCCCATAGCGCTGAAAATAACATGTTGTGCCAATTCGACCGATGAATACCAATGATTCGTCGGATCATGATAATCAGAACTTTATTGATAGACTCAACCAAACCGTTGGCTTGTGGATAATAAGGAGTAGAGCTATCGTGGCGTAAACCAAGCTAACCTGTAAGTTCAGTCATCATGACATTTCGAAAATGGCACCCATGGTCAGTAATGATCACTTGTGGGACACCAAACCTAGCAATAATATGATTGAAAATGAAAATTGCTGCTGTTTTGCCATCTGCCTCAAATGTAGGCATCACCTCGGCCCATTTAGTAAAATAATCAACCACAAGGATGATATACGCATGCCCCCCGGCTGAGTGAGGGTTACAAGTTATGAAGTCGATACCCCATTTGGCGAAAGGACGGACGGCAATTATAGGGTGGAGAGGAGTAGGTGGTGCGCGCATCTTTCGATCAAACACCTGACAGTTGTGGCATTTTCGGACCGCAATAATACAATATTTGAATAAAGATAGCCAGAAGTAGCCAGCGCGCAATATCTTTTGGGCAGTGGCATACCCAGACATATGACTGCCACACTCTCCAGAGTGACAGTCATTCAAAACCCTCTCAGCCTCTTGGTGAGTTAAGCAACATCAAAAAACCAAGTCTGCCCCACGGCGATAAAGAGTATCTCCAATAATTTTAAACTGTTGGGACTGGAATCGAATTTTTCGACGCTCCGACTTTGAAAGTTCAGGCCGAAAAGATTGGGTCTGGATATAGATGATTATATCTCCATACCACGGATCTAAAGTGCTGATGAGAAACAAAGATTCGTCCGCATTGGACTCTTCTGCCACAGTCTCTGTGTCAGCACGTGGGAAATCACACATTAACTCCGCGAAAACTAAGGATTTCTTAGACTTGGATTTCTCTAACTCCAAATCGAACTCTTGCAGGATAACAATCCATTTAGAGTACTTGCCCCCTAGCAATTGTTTAGTCAAAATATAAATCATAGGGTTGCAATCCAAAATCACAGTAGTTTTACGAAGTAAAATGTAGTGACGAAAACGCTGGACAGCTTGAACAGCTTCCAGGGCCAATTTCTCCACATGGGAATATTTTAACTCGGTTGGATTTAAGGTCTAACTAAGATAATATATCACATGTTCCGCTCTGAATTCATCTTCCTGGACTAGCACCATTCCAATAGTGGAATGCGAAGCTGCGAGGTATAAGAAGTAATCCTGGTTGTAATTGGGAGGATGTAGCAACGTTGCATGGGTCAACGCGTGCTTAAGAGCATCAAAAGACTGCTGAGAAATCTTGTCCCAAAAGAATTGAGCGTTCTGTTTTAACAACCGGGTAAAACCCTTAGTGACCTCGGCGTAGTTTGGAATGAATCGGCGTAAAAAATTTGCTTTCCCTTGCAAACTTTAGAGTTGGCGTAAACTCGAAGGAGGAGGCAATTTGATGATTGCTTCGACTTTCGAGGGATCAATGTGAATGCCGGCTTTGGAGACAACAAATCCCAGCAATCGACCCGCTTCTATACAGAACACACACTTGTGCGAATTTAAACAATCAGATAATGCCTACACCTCATGAATATTGCTCGTAAGTGAACAAGGTGATCATATCGATGTAAAGAATGAGCAGGAAAATCATTGAGGTATGGTTGCACAATGTGTTTTATGTCATGAAATGCATAAGACATCGCCCGTTGAAAAGTGGCTCCGGCATTCTTGAGTCGAAAGGGTAGTTTGCAATAAGCAAATGCTCCCCACGGACAAATGAATGCCGTTTTTGGTTGGTCGGCAGGTAGAATATTGATTTGTCAATTTGTCATGCGAAAAGAGTTATTTTTGCTGACAAAACTAAGCTCCCTCGGAGCCTAAGGCTCTCTAGTGACAAACAAGACAATTAAGAGCAATCCTTCTCTGAACATGCATTATCATATGAGAAACCAAGTGTTTTTCGATCCTACCTGAAGTCCAACGCTGTTGTAGTAGTCTAGCCTCGTAGATCCAGATGAGCTCCTCCTTCACTTCAAAACCTGCATACACTAACAATCAAACAATTACATAACACCTGAATATCTCATAAAACAAAACATATTCAACATATAGACCAAGGAGTATATGAAACAATTCATTAACAACAAATCATTGAGAAGAATGGACTTATTTGTATTAAGGAAACAAAAAAGAAACCATTACAACCTGAGCCTTGGTGTTGTGCAAGTTCCTCCCAGGGTCCAGCAAGAGTTTTCCTCTACTTTGACAAGCTCACCCACTTCCAAATGAAACAAGAAAGGATGGTAATCTCTCCTCACAAGCTTACAATGGAAGTCCTAATTCCAGCAGCATCTACCCTTTGGAATGTTCAGCTTTCAACCTCCCCTCCTCTGGCCCAATGCCTGTATTTATAATGTTCTAGAGGAAGTTAATCAGGTCCAACATCAATGGGATAAGCCCCTCTTTTGGATGGGGTAGCTCCTCTTTTGATGGGATAAGTTCCTCTTTCATAGGGATTCATGAACCATCTGGAGGCGCTCAATACATGTCAAACAATCTTCTAGAATGCTCTAGAAATGACCACAAGTAACTTTTTTAAGATGAAACTCGTGCCTTTTAACCTTTATAGGAGTACGCACTCATCCCTTAACTTACAGAGTGTACAGGTACGTAGGTACAATGAGCTTGGGATGCGTACACACAGGCAAGGTAGAGAGAACCTGCGTACCCAGAGATAAACATGACTTTTAGTGGCTTTCTCTCTTTTTTGAAGTCTGACATGGAGAGTAGAGGTATAAGGCTTGGCAAGGAGGATAGTATGACTATTGATGGAGCCATACTAACTGCAGATAGTCATGGTGAAAAATTTTAGTGTAACAGAAACAATGGAGCAATAGCCCATTGTCACCTCGGCTAAGGATCCTTGCTCTTTATGGACTTTCACCGATGGGAGGACACTCATTATGATGAGGATCATGAAATGGATAGACCAATGATAGGGTGAGGGGTGATCCTAGAAGCCTATTCACAAGAGAGGATCAAATGTGTGGCTTGTGTGTTTTCGAAGGCAAGGTTGAAATATCTCAAGGAAGGGATCAAGGGGAATTTCATTGTTTAGGTTTAGGGTATATATCTTATAATGGAGGTCCTTAGGCCTTAAAATTCTTGTGAAATATTGGATTCCTAGTGATACTTGAAGAATTACCCTTAATAGTGTATGGGACCACATAGGACCAAGTGGACCTATGGTTAGGTCAAGGGGATAGGGTTTAGAAACCAATGATATGTTTGACCTATTCTGGAGGGAGAAAGGGGCCAAAGAAATAATTTTAATGCAAGGCAATGTGAGGGTCCCAATGAGGTTTCTATGCTAAGGAAACCAAGGGCAAGATTCAATCTTGAGGCTAGGGCTTGAGATATCTCAAAATCCCACCATCATAATTTATTCAAAATTTGAGGGCACCTAGGAGACCCACCAATGAAGTAGGGGCCAATAGATCAATTTTTTTTATGGGTGGTTTGCAAGATAAATGATGCCCTAGGAGACCTAATGGGCTAGGCCTAGAAAATAAGTGGGAGTATAATGAATAAGGTTTAAGGTGATCACCTTTTGGTGGACTAGTGCCTAATCCTTTGGAGATATTGGAGTCAGGTAGGATTATGACTATGGAATTTTGGATTTTCTAGGTCAAATACGCCTCAAAGACAACTTTGCTTAACACTAGGGAAACAACAAAAACAACTTCATAGAATTTATATTTCATTTTGCAAGGTAGATGGATTGTCAAGATGAATTTTAGCAATGAAACATCCCTAAGAACATTCATTCATTATACATGGCCCATACATGAAGCTTCACTATCTAGAAACAAAATTTCCACAACTTCGCAAAAATAGACACAACAAATAAGCCCTAGTATAGAAAAATCCCAACAACAATGTATGTGACAAAAATAGAAAGAAAGAATAGCATTAAATTGTACTTACATGTATAAGAATATATCTAACCAGTGAAAATATCACCATTCAAGAAGCTCCAAGACATGAGAAAATAATCCAAACATCAAAATCCATTCCATGCTCCAAGAATTTGTCCTCCAAGAAGGATAGGCGAAAATCTCTAAAGAGATGCAAGTTCCAAATCCAAGTGACGATGCTAAAATTAATCCTCATAACTTCTATTTATACACCTCTAATGAGTCTGATTTAGATAATTAGGCCTACATTAGCCCCTAAAAAAATAATGTAAAAAATAACTGACTTTTGGTGACAAGCCCACCAAACTAGCTCATAAACAAAATAATAAGTCTCTTAAGAGGTTGAAAAATCAATAATACATGTCATTGGGCCTTCTAAGAAGCCCGATGAAGCCCATAAGTTCCATAATGATGAATAGGACTCCCAAAAGTAGTGGAAAAGGGGTTGGCACCTTGTTCTCCAAATAAGAAACATATGGTGCTACCAATGGGTGTGGGGGCACACAAGTAACCTCATAGGTCTCCAAGTAGATCAAAGATGCCTGTATACCATCTGTAAAGGATTAGGTGATAATGTAAGTAATTCCACATCAACATACAAGTCCTAGGTCATCTGCCAAGTGCATGATACAATTGTCGGGCCAACTGGGCATGGTGAACCAGGTGCATCTTCCTTGTCCAATAGTTGAAACTCGAGAAATATATGAAAATTTATGGGGATCCTTGGAATGTTTTCTATTGCTATGGAGGCCCATGAATCTATACACACACCCTACATGTGCCAATGTAGCCCTTTGAAGGGTTAGGACCCGGTATAGGAAGACCAAACCCAAAAAGGAGACCATCTATAATCTTGCATAATATCCAATGCATCCCCTAGGCTTCTAGTACAAAAAGTCATTTAAACAAATAGAGTTAAAGAGCTTACAAACTATGAAAAAAAAGTGGGCACTTCATAATGGCATGCCCTTCCATAGTGGGATTTGGCATGTGCTAATGTCTCCAAGATCCAAGGGGGGTTAACCAAGTGCCCTATTAGGTGGTTTATACTTTTAAAGGGGATGATATGTCCAAGGTACATCCTTCAAATGGTGGTGGCATGTGATAAAGTGATGGAACTAAGTAGGGAATGGAGGGGGAAATCCTGGGTCACATGCCAAGGTACAAGGGTAGCTAATAAAGGGGAAGCCCACACCTAGGTATATAATGTATAGGAGGGAGAAATCATGATACATGAGTCAAATCTACCTTTATTTTCAACCCTACTTCATTTTCCTTTTGCATTTTATGATTTTTCTTTGGTTAACCGCTCAAGGCTCAAGAAGTAAGAGAATGATATGTAAAGTATAGCAGTGGATACCCCCTTTGAGGTGGGGCAGTTCATTTCCCACCAGGGTTGGGACAATCATAGGTTCCTGAATGATAAAAGAGGCTCATCTAGGGCCTATAGGAACCAGGGTGATGGCCATGAGAATGGGGTAGAGTTCATGCATTGGCTTTTTTCCACGTGCTAAATGTGTTTGTACCGACCATCTTTTGCATTTTGTGGTACATTTTCTTGTTGAATGTGGCCAATTATGCCTTTAATTTTCTTTTCAGCTGCATCAACCTCTGGGGCATCATTCTAGGCTTGACCTAAGGTGTGGGAAAGGGGAAGGGGAAGGCTAACCCTATGTGGACCCTATTCAGGAATATGGACACAGGGGGTAGGAATGATGAATGGGGTTATAATGAGTGGAAGGGGAGTGCTATATGTGGATGAGAGAGAGGGACCACGCAACCAAAATCAAGGTTTCCCATGAAGTACCATCCCTAAATCCCAAAAGTCAGTAAAATAGATCCCACGGGACTAGGGTCCAAGGTTAACATCCAAAAGAGGTATAGGGGGCAAGAGTACATAACTATCCCACTATTTCTACTGAATCCCCCCATTAATCCATGCCCAGAAGTTTCCATGATAAGTAAACTACAATACTCATTTACCAAATGACAAGGCATACCTTTAGATTTGGGAGGCCCACCTTCAAACATATGATCATGACAGATGGGTGAAGGACCACATGGCTGGCTCAAGTGGTGGAGAAGTGGCACAACGAGCTAGTTGGTGGCTGCAAGGGGCTTCTGGTTACCATCTGTGAACCATCTTCTAGAAATTTTTTCCTAGGGATATCACCCACAAAATGGTGGGTAACATCAGGCTCCAATTGGGGCTGATCTATTGAACAATGGGCGAAGCTACATGAACGGGAGGTCATGAGAACACCAAAAATCTCTTGGTACACCGCAGGCCTATTACCTACACATACAGTAGATGAAAAACATAGGTTAGCATGCTCTCACGATGTCTCATGATCGAACGATTAGACCCATAAAATCGACTCATAAAAATAAACTTTCAAATGCAGTTTTAAATATAAATACAACTAATCTATCATGAGAAATATCATATGACATTAGTTCTAATGCGAAAATAACTATGCAATGCATCCTATTTTAACATGCATATATTACAATTTCAAGTATCAAGGAAAGGGGTGATATGACTTAACTTGATGGGTTATGACCAAATTTCATCGTTGAGTTTAGGAATAATGTAATAGTCCTCCCCAACCTTCCCATGGATCTTGACACACATAAAATATTTATCAACTAAGATCCAACTCCCAGACCTTGTATTCTTTCTTAGGCTTCCACCTTTTGCTTGTTTTGTGGTTTGGTCACTTGAAAACTTCCTGCGAAGGGAGAATGGGAGAAGGCTTTTCAACCACATGTGTTTCATAATAGGGAATTGGTCCAGGCTTGATTACATGAGAAAGTTAAGTCGTCTTTCTATATAGAATAAAAGGGGTTCCATCAGATTGATGGATAGGCATATGATAAATCCATTTGAACATGACCCCCAAAATTTGCTCCCCACTTCCCATACAAGAGAATTCCCCATACATCAAGAATATCTATGACAACAACATCCATGAGAAGGGATATGTCTGGGTTCCTAGCCAAAGAGACCTTAAGATCCTTTATGAGGCCTTCCACCTCTACAAGATTAGAATTAAAACCACATACCTTCTTGTTAGCCTCATCCTCACATAAAACAATCAATAAATCCCAATATTAAATTATTAAACTTGGAATAATTTCTACTTGTCTTTAATTCTAGAATGAATTTGTTCCTCAAAATTGGGAGTTTGTTGAGGTCTAGTTGGTTGAGAGATTCTCTCCAACTAGTTAGGCTTCTAGATTGGTGTGTGGTTGAGATATTCACTCAACGAAAGTGATTACGTGTCCAAGATAGATGAACTATATTAAGACATAACCTTGATGTATTTATATTGTATCCTTATCATTATTTGAAAACACAATACATTCAGGCTTAAAAGCCTTTTCCGCCATGTTTTTGTCTCTCTGTGATTTTATTTATTTATATTAATTCTCTTTATTTGGTATCAGAGCCATGGCTGAGCGAATTTGTAATAGTGAAGTTATAGCATGGTGTGTGCTGAGTAAGGATTTCGAAAGAAAAATGTGAATATGTGGTGAGTATGATGCATATGAATGTGTGTTGCTAGGTGAATGCAATATATTTGGAAGAGAGTGAAGAAACCTGCATGGAAGATTATGTCGCATGTATTTGTGTGAGGATGCATAGACTAGAATGAAAAATCAATGTGGATCATCATGTGAGAGGTTAAGCATAGTGTGTGATGCATTTTGGAAGAATGGTCTTCATTATATTGAAATCCAGATCTGGTTTTGATGGGATCTTCTTCAACGCATGAGTTTGAGTGATTTTTCAGTATCATATCCAAAGTAGTAAGCTCAAAAGGATTCATAAAATTGTTGTAGATGTGTTATTATTGCATAGATCTACTGCTCATAATCATTTATAGTGTAGTGGTCAATTTTTTATGTGAATTGTTATGGCTTAAAATAATCAAATAAAAAAATGTTTTTTCCCGTGTGTACAAGCAATAGCATTTGATTTTCTTGTGGTTGAAAAGAACAATGTTTATTTTTATTGTTGGGTTCAAGACATCATGTATTGTTGTATCAATCAAAGTCCAGCTTGAAGAGCTGCATAATTTCCATTGGCATGTAGAAACGTTGTCCAACTACATTCAGAGTACGTGAAGCTCCAACTGCAAGATACAACATTAAGTAATCATGTTATGCGAGGAGTTGAAATGTGTGGAGCCATTGATGTGTGATTTGTTGAGAAGATGATGAGAAGACAACTTGCACTAGGAAATGTTTACGAGTTAAGAAATCATTCCCACATTGTCCAAGAGATCTCGCTATCCATGATATGTATGTTACTAATAAAATCACTTGAATAAGGGAAGGATTGAAGCCCAAGGGCTAATACCATTTGTATGAATTGCTAGTTCTATATTCTATGCGACTGTGAAAAATGATGAGAGAAGGTAGAGCTCAAAGGGGCAGTGACCAAGGGTGAACTTAGTTCATTGGCATTGGCTTAGAATTGGGATCAGTTCGCACATGGTGATATGTCCACACAAATTTTATTAATTCTCTTTATTAATACGTGGAGCTCTCTTTCAAGGTGTGAACCCTAAACCTATCTCTAGGGATTGATCATAGTTGAACTAGAGTATTGGGATTACGCTCCAAGGATTTACGAGAAATATAGTGTGCGATGGGATAGTGATCTAAATTCAGTGAATTACACAAAACTTTCTCAACTATCTCAACATTTTTCTTAATTGGAATGAAATATGTTCAAATTTTGCAACTCACAAGAAAAATTCGCCTCACAAGACAAATTCGCTCAAGCATGTCTAAGAATATGGAGATAAGTTGGATTTAATGAGTGATGATCATTTCCACCTATCTTTTAGAGCCGCAACGTTGATCTATCTATGATAATTTTCTCAGATCCTTCATGTCCCAAACTAATATTCTATTTTTTTTTCTTTGAAATCGATGAAGTGGTGCGGTGAGCATGGAGTTCAAGTAGAATCCATCACTCTCGTGCTCAACAAAATCATTGATTACTTGCAATCTCCTTAAAATTCAATGATAACGCTACATCATGGATGGTTACGTGCCATCTCACTTATGCTCTGCAATGCATTCGTTAATCCAATCTTAGCCAAGCACTTTTTTATTTGATAAGTTTTAACTAAGCACAAGTATATAGTTTAAAGTTTTTGAAACATATTTTATTACTTTTTCATAAAAGTAATAAATATCTTATATTCCTTGGTAACGTGTAAAAGTTCTTTTGAAAATTCCTATTTCAAACATACAAGGCTTTAGGAGAAAAGGGGAGGTATACGAGTGAGTGTGTTAATGTAAAAGTGGGAGTTATAAGGGTGAATTTGATCACTTATGTACTCAAATATTTAATAAAAACATTTATTTTTTGTGGTGCTGAAGTGTCTTAGATCTATCCGAAATCTGAATACAAGATCTTAGGTAGACTTTGCTGGCACGTGATGGTAATTTTCTATTTAGAGGCTTATCATATTTTGTGTCTAGTTTTGACACTATAATTGCAATATTTAATCATACAACAATACACTCAAGGAGTTTAAGAATTTGTAATCAAGTAGCTACAAGTAAATACAAACACGCACAACACATGTGTTCAAGCACCCACAATTAAGAAGTTGCAAAGAACAAACTCAAGCAATCATCAACATTCCAAGGCAAGTCTACATCAACAATCAACTACATCAACAACATTTACATCAATTCAACATCAATTTTTGAACAATGCACTTGCAACCAATTTTTTAAGAGTCAAAAATTAAAATTGAATTGTATTGTAACTTGCAAATCATCATTTTCTTTGTAAATTAATTCGAGTTGTATCAAGTGCATTCTCGTTTGAACCTGACACCCAAACCTTGAATCATTAAGTCAGAATTGATAGGAGGTCGAGTTCTTTTAATAGAATTAATTTGAACTTGTCATCTACTCATTAACTTGGGTGCATTTTCGTTGGTAGATGACACCCTAAACTTGTCAAATCAAGTGAGCGAAGCAAAGCAAAGCACAATTTTAAGATCAAGCAAGCGTGAAATTCAAGAAAGCAAGTTTAAGAAAATAAGTTCAAGCGAGTGTGTTTGACAGATCAAGAAAGTGTTAAAAGTAAGTGAGCGTGAGTTCAAGTGAGAGAATTCAAATGGAGCAAAGCATTCAATTGTTAGAATTTCTGAACAATCTGATACTATCCACTATTGAAGACACAATGAAAATCAACAAAGTCACTCTTTCTAATATTAAAAGCCAACTAAATTATGTACATGAGACCGTTGAGTTTCTCCAACTTGAATTGCGACTACAGTGTGATGAGTTGCAACACAAGAGTCATGTTTCTAAGCCATTCAAGAACACAACTTCAAATGATCAAGATAATTCCAAGCCACTCAATGATGCAACTTCAAGTGTAGAAGTTGTGCATAATCAAGTTAAACTTTCTTGTTCCAAGCCAATCATCAAACTGTGGGAGGAAATCCAATGTAACAAAAATAGACGTGGTTTAGGATATGAAAAAGATGACAAAAACTCACATATCCAAAATTATTCAAAACCAATAAAGTTCATTAGTGGAGGATTTGTTGATCAAGTAACATTAGAAAGAAATGGGAAAGTTGAAGACAAGCCAAAATGCCAACGCTGTCAAAGAAAAAGTCATATGGGAGGTCATTGTTTTGATCTCCATCCTTGTCACCATTGTGGCAAGAAAAATCACTCATCAAAAAGATGTTGCAAAAAAAACCAACCAACTTGATCGAAGATCAAATATGAATGGATTGATCCTTGGGAGTGGTCATCTACAGTCAAACTATTGCATAAATTTTACTGCATAATTCAATCTCAGATATTGGAGCCAACATTCAAATGAAGATGGTACTCTCATGTGTTTGGAAGGGGGAGTACAACAATGAATCTCTCCTACATCTGAAGGGGGGGGGGGGGTGGTAAAGTTATAAAAAAATGAATATGGTTATGGTCTCTCCCTTCAGATGAAAAAGGGGGGAATTGATGGTTGTCATACTGAAAGTTTTCGACAACAACAAATTTTTCCAATGGGCATTGAAATTTTCCAATTGGAAAGCGATTGGGATGCTGATTGAGAGCATTTGTGGACATTCTTTTGTTCACTTGGATGGTAATTGGACCAAGCAAAGGATAGATGGATCTTTTTGCATTACATCTTGGCATTATATTGATTTTTTAAGAATTTTCAGAGTTGTATCAAACTTGTAGCTGATTCACTTCTCTTGGTGTGCTCTCTTCATATTGGATTTTTTCGGCATCCATTTTTTGGTGGTTTTTTGGGGAATTCTTCATTGAGAACAAATAAAAAATTTTAGCATGAAGACTTGGAGATGGTACCGGTTTATTACTTTGGACTTATGATTACGGGGGGGAATGTTAGCCTCATCCTCACATAAAACAATCAATGTCCCAATATTAAATTATTCAACTTGGAATAATTTCTACTTGTCTTTGATTCTAGAATGAATTTATTCCTCAAACTTGGGATTTTTTTGAGGTCTAGTTGGTTGACAGATTCTCTCCAACTAGTTAGGCTCCTAGATTAGTGTGTTTGAGATATTCAGTCAACCAAAGTAATTGTGTGTCCAAGATAGACAAACTTTCTTGAGACATAACCTTGATTTATTTATATTGTATCATTATCATTATTTGAAAATACATTTAGGATTAAAAGCCTTTTCCGCCATGTTTTTGTCTCTCTGTGATTTTATTTATTTTTATTAATTCTCTTTACTTCTTTTGTGGATGAGTGATGTTGAGACCTAGTTAATTTATAACTTTTCAAGGAATGATGTTGGCGGAGGGCCCAAAATCAAGCATACAATTATGCAAAAAGAGGTCATTGATAGCCAAAGTGAGCATAAATGGTTCATGTTTGGGGTTATGATCAAGAATATGAATGTTTTGTAAGTCTTCAGGTAATTATTCCTCTTTGAAACCTAAGGACTTCTTAATTTGCTATTGTTGCTTTTGAATTTTTATAATCTCCTTTAAAGGAATGGGTATAGTTATTTTCCCTATGGTAGTCTCCAAGTCAATGTTAAGTCCAACATGTTTTCCCTTCTCCTTCTTTTTAATGTTCTCTTTATTTGAAGGATCCTTTTTAGGGTCAACCTTTGTTTGGGGATCATTTTTAGAAGGATATTTAGAGGGGACATCCTTTGGAAGGGATTTCTTTGGAGGTGATTTGCTTTTGTTGGTTTCCTTAGAGGTTGTGGGGTCCTTATGGTTATCCTTTCATGAATGTTGTACCCCTTTGAATCTCCCACTATTTTCATCATTAAGAATAGGCTCCTCCTTTTCTTCTTGGATTGTAACATCACTAATGGTAGGATGAGTGTATGAGCCTCCCAAAAAATGTTGAAGATATCATATTCTACAAGGTTGGCTTGCTCATCTGCCTTATCATCATCACTCTCATAACTCTCACTTTTCTCGTCTTCAAAGGATGAATCCTACTCTACGACATTAGTTGGAGCCAAAGTGTTCGGGACTTGAGACGAGCTTGGTTTCTCTTCATCATTTTTATTTTTAGGAAAACGTTTACACCTTGGAATGTAACTAGACTTTTGGGCCTTCTCTAATGCGATGAATTTGTTTGTAACTACCCTATCCCATGAGTGGAATTCTTCACTAATATTTTCCATCATTTTGAGGATGGCCATAAGGGTTTCTTCATGTTGATATTTAGTATTTTCCTTCTTGGTTTTGATTTGGCTTTAGGAATGTCATTGGCATCTATTATTGAAATATGCACGTTCTCTTTGACCTCAATTTCTATTTCTTTGGCTTTAGTCAATGTAGAAGGTTTCTTGTCTCTTAATGTATAGGTGAGGTGGCCCCAAACAAGTTTTATGAATTTGTTAAAGATGTTAGCATTAAAGGGTTTCAAGGGATTAAGGATATCTCAGAATACCCTATCAAAATTTTAAATGAATTCTTGAATGTCTTCACTCCTCCTATTTATTTGATAGAACTTTTCAATGTTAAAGGTTCCTTGGGAATTGCATGACCATTTTTTCATGAACAGGTCTTCAAAATCATTAGAGTCCTTGATGTATGCTAGGGGAATACTAAGGTACCATTCCTTTAAGTGATAGAGTAAAAAGCATCATGAGCCTATCTCCATGAAAGATCATTCTAGGGGACATGTGCCAATAGAATTGTTCAACAAAGTCACTAACACTCATAGTAGGATCCCCTTTGAATTTGGGGAACCATCAATTATACTCTTCAGGTAATGGTTTAGGATCATCACTTAAATTCAAAGGGGAAAAGACAATAACCAAGTGTCTTTCACTCTTGGTCATATTAGGATGGTCAGTGGTAGAATGAGTTGCCATCTTGGGGTAGGATCACTGTCCTCAAATTCAGGGAGAAGAGCGATCCTACTAGGTGATGGTGCTCTTTCCTTCCTTTTTGTAGCAGTCCTAGTTATAGGAGGAATGATGTCACTTTCAAGTAAGCTAGGGGTTTTAATAATGAGTGGAGTCACTAGAGGAATATTTGAATTGTCATCAATGAACCAATTCTTCAATGATTCACTAGGGAGGTAGACCTGCTTCCTCCCCAAAAAAAAAACCAGAAATGTTACTGCTCAAACTAACATGCCTCCTAAAAGGGGATCCTTGAAGGGCTACTACTAGGATAAGGGTAACAATGGAGCAATATACCACTGACACCTCAGCTAAGGCTCCCTTCTCTTTAAGAAATTTCATTAATGGGAGGAGACTCGTTATGATGAGGATCATGAAATGGATAGACCAATGGTAGGGTGGTGGGTGATCCTAGAAGCCTATTCATAAGAGAGGCTCAAATTTGAGGTTTTCTTGCTTTGGAAGGCAGGGTTGAAAGCTCTCAAGGAAGGGCTTAAAGGAATTTCAAGGTCTAGGTTTAGGGTATATATATTATAATGGAGGTATCTAGGCCTTAAAATTATTGTGAAAGCTTGGATTCCCAATGATCCTTGAAGGATTACCCTTAATAGTGTATGGTACCACACAAGACCAAGTTGACATGAGGTTAGGCCAAGGGGGTAGGGTTTAGAAACCAATGATATGGTTGACCTATTCTAGAGGGACAAAGGAACCAAAGAAAGAACTTTTAATGCAAGACAATGTGAGGGTGCCAATGAGGTTTCTAGCCAAAGAAACCAAGGGAAAGATTCAATCTTGAGGCCAGGGCTTGAGATATCACAAAATCCTACCCTCGAAATTTCTTCAAAATTGGACGGCACCTAAGAGACACACCAACATAGTAGGGGCCAAGAGATCAGATTTTTTTGATGGGTGGTTCGCAAGATAAATGATGCCTTAGGAGACCTAATGGGTTAGGCCTAGAAAATAAGAGGGAGTAGAATGAATGAGGTTTAAGGCGATAACCTTTTGGTGGACCAGTTTCTAATCCTTTAAGGATATTGGAATCAAGTAGAATTATGACTATGGACGTTTAGATTTTCTAGGTTAAGGAGGCCTCAAATACAACTTTTATTAACACTAGGGCAACAACAGAAATAGCTTCAAAGACTTTATACTTAATTTTTCAAGGTAGATGGATTATTAAGATGAATTTCAGCAATGAAACATCCATAGGAACATTCATTCATTATATGTGGTCCATACATGAAGCATTCACTATCTAGAAACAAAACTTCCACAACTTCACATAAATAGATGCCACAAATAAGCCCTAGTATAGAGAAATCCCAAAATCAATGTATGTGAAAAAAAATAGAAAGAAAGAATAACATTAAATTTTACTTAGATGTACAAGGATATATCCAACTGTTGAGCCTCATAGTTACTTCTTTTTGACACCATTTTTCACTTATTTTATTCTAATTTGACCATCATAATCACTCAATGGGCATCACATCATAGGATTTATGACATGGAAGGTATATAATTGTCTTGTATTTCATAAGTTGATAATGTTATTTATTATTAGTCTAATATTTTCTTTAGCTACCGAATTGGGATGATTCTTCAGCTAATGTCTGATTCTGCAGCCAAGTCCATGGTTTGATAGGTTCCAAGGTGCTGGCTGGAGAGAGAAATATATGGAAAGGTGGCAATCAATGCACTCAATGATTTCTGCCTACCTTCATGAACCAGATTGATAAAATAAGCTTCCAGTTACGTGGTCAAGGATAAAGTCAACTGTATCAGCTATAACACACGAGCGAGGAATGAGATATACGCCTCACGATTTGCTTTGTCAATAGCAAATCATGAGAAAATTTTGTTACAATATCTTTTCATAGTTAATTTTAGCATTCTGTTAGCAAGGATAGACATAGAGCTTTGAACATTTAATGATACGAGCTTTATAAAAGACCTCGTAACAAACACAAACACAATGATTTTTTATGCAACAATGAAGACTTAAAACTCTGTTTTTAATATTTAGTTTATGAAGAACCCTTTCGTTTCCATGCGTGGTTGACTGTTTGATTGATAGCGTGATTAACCGCTTCTCATGGAGGGTGCCCTTGTGCAGTAAGGATTCTTGTTCGTTTCCAGAAGATATAATTTTTGTATAATTTCATAATCTTTTTGTTCTGTTCAATTGAGTAGATGCGTTTTTAATTCCTTTCAGATTCAAATTATGATTGTTTTACGAATCATGTCTTTTGTTTATAGATGCACATGAATTAAGCTTAACAACAATGATAGCAACGCTATGATTTATACTTAGACATTACTTTATTTTCCTTATAGAATAGAGGATTTATTTTCAAATTAGATGTTTCATTTCAAAAATAAGTGATTTATAATTCAAGCAAGTGTGGATGTAGTTGAGCAAAGATTTATTTCATTTTGGTTTCAAACAATTATGAATGATATTCTTATAGATGTGTGATGAGATTAATAATAGCCTTTTCCTTTGAAATTGTATGTGTATATAAATAATGTGAAGAGTGAAATTAATTTTCATTTACAATAAGAGTGGGATTGATTTACTTATATGCAGAGTTGTGAGATTTTCTTTTGAATAAGAGTGTGAGATTTTCCATAGTCAGTCTTTGGTAAAAGAGTGTGATCATTTTATTTTCTAGGAATAATTGCTTTTCTCATGTGAATTTCAATAACTTAATTTAGAATTTATATTTCAATAACTAAGCTTAATTTATAATTGGTGTGAATAACTAAAGTCTTCTAGTATATTCAATACACTTATACTTCATTAGCTTACTAGCCCTGGTCGATAATTTATGCAAGTAATTTAAGGTTAATTAAATTGCCAAACATTTTGGCATTGTTGTTGGGGAAGTGTAAATAGGAGTATTTTCTTTTTATTAAAAAACAAATTATATGCATAGGGAAAGATATTCTAGAGGTATATTTGTAGGTAGAGGCAAAAGTTTAATTTCAACATCATCACTCACTCCCCCACGACCTCGTAGTACCACACCACCCACTCAAACTCATATTCCATCATTTTCAGGGAAACATAAACTTCTTGAGGTACTTAAATCTGAAATCCAACATAGAGATTCACCAACCTCATCAATCAAAGGAGTAATAGAAGAAGAAGATCTTACATCCCCAACATGAGTAGTTTTCCTATATTCAACTGGAGAAAGACTTCTAGGACAAGAGCTAGAGATCCCTAGTGAAGAAGAATATGAAGAAACATATTTTAACTTACCATTGATAGAAGAACCAAAAATAGAAGAGCTAGAAGGAGAATTAGAGAACCCAGTTTTGGAACCTTATATTAGTTTTGAAGAATCTACAATGGTTGGAGAAGGGGAAGGAGAGGTACATAATGTTAATGGCGAACAACCTACGATTGGAGGAGGAAGAGGAGGAAATAGAGGTGGAAGAGGTGGAAGAGGTGGAGGAAGAGGGAGAGGTGGAGGTAGAGGAGATCCAAAACCCTTTGGATTTCCTATCCTCGATGAAGATACACCAACTACAATGAAAAACATCTCACTCTCCATCCTTCAAAATTTTCATGGATTAAGAAGTGAGGATCCTAAAACATTTCTCTTTGAGTTTGAAGTCTTGTGTAGATCTGATGATTACTTGCTTGACACTCAAAAGTTGAAATTGTTTCTAGGAACCCTTAAGGATGTGTTGTGGCCACCAACAACCCCCCTCTTTTGTTTGATATTAGCAATAACACCAAGCAAATAGGGGACCCTCAATAAAAAATTCAAACAAACATCTCTATGAACATTTTTGTTTTTCCTTATAATTTTATCATAGCAAAGCAAGGAAACATTTTCTTTTATGGGCATGACGAACTATGAAGGAACGATGCGAAATTCATCGCATCGCATTCACCATAAGCGCCCTTAAATAAGAAACTTAAGAAATCTCCGATGGCCGATATGCGACATCGCATATTGCAACATCGCGTAAAATAGCACACAATGACTAATATCTGCGATCTGCAATGATCCGATATTGCGATGCCACAATAATATAACACGAATTTGAGATCCGCAATCTGCGATGAGTGCGAATTTTTCTCGGCACAGTATTCAAGGAAAGCTGCCCATTAATCAGAATTAAGCGCGCGCCTTAAAAAAAGAAATTAATGATTGTACGAATGGCTGCTTTTTGTTTTTCGAAGAGTCAATTCACTTTGAATGTCATAATTATGCACACATAAGATCTAAAGCTTTCATGTCAATCTTTATTTCCATTTACTCTTTTCCTTTACGTAAACTATAAAACAGAAATAACATGGAACAATTTTGCAGGAAACATCTACGGAAAAGGGGAAGCACCAAAGGTCGGAGAACACAGAAGAGATCTCTTCAGAAATGGGTGCCACATATGATAGCACTACAGATTCCAGAGTATCACTCAACAGATGCTAATGACCGATAGGTCATCTGAAGCTCAGAATTAAAGGCGCACAAAAGAAGCATGATTACAATAAGACCTGAAACTTACACGCCAGAAAGCCCGGAATGAAGAACGGAGGCAGTTTTCAATCTAGAAAATTGCTCAGAAATTAAAGTCTTCTGATTCATCAAGTCATTCGCAAAGACAGAAACTGAAATAGCAAAAACAGAACCAGTCTGAGGGAAATTTGAGTTATTACCAAGTATACACCCAGTCAGTGGGAGATTCTCTAAAATATCTTATAATTTACCAGAAAGTGGTGCCAGCTCTTGTTACTTCTATTTTTATAGCACACACGAAAGGGGAAAGCAACCGGCCGAATCTTCCCAGCCGAATGTTGCGTGCTTACGGCACTAAGGAGCAAATACAGAAATAGTTCAGAGTCATATTTAATTTTTAGAAATAGTTTGCTTTATCAGAAGGACAGTCATTTGAAAACCGGATCCTAAATTTATGTAATCAAGTTAATTAGCTAGCAGTATTTAAACCCTTCTCAGGAATTTAGAGAAGGGTCAGGAGATTTGTCAAAAACCCGTCCTCAGAACATGCACTTTTGCACCCTCAGAGATGGTTTTGATGAATGGATGGATCAAGGTTTATTAATGTTTGCATTTGATATCTACTACTGATGTTGCACTTCTGTACTCTTAGTAGATGTTAGAGCAAGGAGAGATAAATCATTGTTGCTTGAAGCTTATGAGTGGAATCAGTCACAGATGGTACTTTTATCTCTTGACTATTCCTGCTTATGTTCTTTAAGTGATTTATAGTTTTAGTTGTTTATATGTCATTATATGAATGTATGGGTGATCATTTGGCACTTTTGTACGGTAGAGTCATATTGTTTGTGTCTGACATATGAATAACTTATTATGCGATATGTTGTTCACAACCATTTTGCCTAACTTCTTATGCAAAGTGGTTTATCTTTAATGATTTCTATTCTTATGATAGCTGAATGATATTTATTACCAGTTATTGTTCGAAATCTTTTTAGATCGCATAATAGAAGATATACACCCCGGGTTAGTGTAAATTAGATGTGTTGTTTCTCATTAGATTACAATAACATAGAGTTAGCTTAAAGAGTCTGGATTAGATTAGCTTTAAATTTCTATTAGATTAGCATAGTTCAAACTCTACACACACACACACACCCAAGATCGAGAAACTGGTCCTGTCATCCCCAGTCGGACCCGCTATACCAAACGAATAAGGAGCTGCCAACCAAGGTCCGGACCGGGTGGGTATCCCCCTTGTTTTCGACCCGATTTTCGGGGCTTCAACAGGTTCATGCTTTGGAACATCTGGAAGGAAAGAAACAGCATGATATTTAAAGAAGAAAAGAGAACCTCAGTCGAAATATGGGAACAAACAATACAAAATATCAGAGAAACAATTTTAACAAAAAGGTGGAACGATGAAGACTGGAAGATTAACCAAATAGAGGAGAGAATTTTGCATCGGTTACAATTAAAACAAAGCATGATAGCTAGAACCAAAAGTAAAAAACCAAAATAAAGACGTTGAAGAGATAAGCACTTACAAGCATGTGCCACAATGGTTTGTCAAGTTAAACTTTGATGGGGCAGCAAAAGGCAACTCGGGAGAAGCAGGAATAGGGGGGCTAATCAGGAACGACAGCAGAAAAACTTTGAGAATTTTTGCTATGGATTGTGGAGAAGCAATGAACAATGAAGAAGAGTTACATGCGCTAAAATGGGGACTCGAAATTTCCATTCGGGAAAAGCACTAGAACTTTCAAATTGAAGGTGATCTGAAACTGGTAGTTGACATGGTAAAACAACTGCAAAAAAAGAAACCAATGGAAAAGATTAGCAGGAGCTGGAGAATAGCATGGTTAAACATTGAAATAGGGAAACTGATAAATAAAATAGACTATCTTATTCCCACACACGTAAGGCAAATAGGAAACAAACCGGTAGACTGGCTAGCTAATTGGGGAAGCCAAAACAGGGGAAGGTCGATGGACCTTGGAGGAACAGAGCTCCCTCACCCGGAGGAGAAGGAGCAGTTGTAGAAACTCCTAGACATCGATAACAGTGGCAATAGTGATCCAGAGAGGAATGTTCAGGAAAAGGCAACGAGTGGCAGACATGGGGAAAGTACACAGTCGTTGATGACAGATAGGACACACGCGGGAAATGAACGAAGTAAATGGCAAAAAGGGCAGCTGACGGAGCAGGGTAGGGTTGGATCGCATCTCGAGAAGCCAGCAAAAGCGCAATCAAGGAATGAGATGGTGGAGGGCAAGTGTGGAGCCAGGTAAAGGGTCAGAGAAGGGATGGCAAGTGGCAGTAGAAGGATAGAGAATATATAGCAAGAGTAGCTGGGAGGACGTAGGAGTTATGAGGAGTAAAGGCGGATAGAACGGTCAAGGCACATCCCGAGAAAAGGACTCAAGAAAGAGTGTCGGGAAAGAAACAAGACAGGTGGAGGTCAGAAGGGACAGACAGATAGGAATAAACCAAAGAGGGCCAGAGGTGGCATTAGGAATTTGTATGCAGTAGAGCACAAAGCAGGAGGGAACGAAGAAAGGTGGTAGACAGGAGCAGTGATCAGAAAAAGGCTACAGCAACGACGGGAAAAGGTGGTATGTAGACTCATTCTCCTATTCGGTCTTTTATGTGGTAGGTAGAAGTAGGAGTCTAAGTTTTCCTGAGGAAACCATGAGGCTGAAATCAGAAGGTAGACATAGCCTATCTGTAGGAAACCTCAGACCCAAAAAGTAGTGTCCTTACTAGACCAGAGGAGCAAGCCAGAAAGGCCTAGCCTTGAGGAGATTTGCTGGTCACCTAGGGAAATTGAATCAAGGCCTCCTGAGGAAAGGAAAACCCAAACCCAGGTTAGCTCTCAGGGTGGGGAAGGGTAGAATCTCTGGAAGGCGAGATAACCCTAGAAGCAGCCGAACCCTAGCACCTATCAATCCTGTAGAAAGGACCAGAAGGAAAATGAGTAGGAAATCTCTCGAAAAAAGGAGAGAAAGTCGTACCTTACGACAGCCGGAGAGAAAAGATGATCTGCACAAACCCTCATAAAGCTAGCAAAAAGGGCAATGAGGGGTTCCCATGGCCATTTTGAGTGAAGGAAATGAAATGGGCCGAATTATAGGCCAGCCCTCGGTGTGTTCTGTGTCATCACACCATTTTCGAACCCTGGGAAACCATAATTCTGGCAAGGAAAGGGTGGTAAGTAAATGGATCAAAACTAAAATTTTAAACCATGTTACTGACTTCTGGTATCATGTCTTGATAGGTAAGAAAGATTCAGTAAAGCGCATCATTCAGTCAGGAAAGAACATGGCCCCATGGAAAGTGAAAAAGGTTCCAAAATAGGAAGAGGGAACCAGCAAAAATCTGAAAAGGAGAGGAAGGAAATCGGAGGCTGAGCATATGATGAACATTATAAATGCATATATGGTGGGGAACCCACCCGAAATTCGGGGGCAAGTAAATGGTTGGGAGAGAGAGCTGAGATCAATCAACTTGAACCAGGAGGTCCCCAGGGGAGATTGGGAGGCCATCATGCTGGACCCAGGTAATTCACGCAACCATAACTCACTCTTCAATAAAATGATCCAACATTACTAAATAATGAAGCATGTGGTAGCCAGAGCCATGGAAATGAATTGGGCTGTCTGGGAGGAAGAAGAGGAGGAAATCAAGCAGCGGAATGAGCAGGTACAAAACCAAAACCAGGAAGAATTGGAAAACATGAAGTCTATGCTTCTTAAGGAAATTGCAGCAGTACAAATTCAGGCCTCTCACAACAATCTCATTTTGGGGAGAGTTGAGCAAATGTTGAGGGATATGAAATGGATAATGGAACAAAGAAACAAGATCCCTGGATCAAGCACCAAGGCACTTGCCCTGATAATCTCCTTAGATGAGGACTAATGCAGTAGGTCAAGTATGTTAGTGTTTTTTCTGATGCAAAAAAACTGAAATCTAATGTATTACATAGAATAAAATCTAGGATAATGAGTAGAGATTGAAAGAGTAGACATGTTAGAAACATGGAGATGAACATTTTCAAATTTTGGGCTAGATTTAATGCAGACAGGTGGTTGCCTGGTTTCCTTCGGGCAGGTTAACCACCTAGGACATATGAAGGATGGATGTAAATTTTGATAATGGATTATAGATAGCAGCTCTGCCAAAGTTAACAAAAAAAATATTATTCCCTTGGATTAATAATACCTTGAGATTTTAGTATTAATCCTTTGGTTTTATTATTCCCTTGGGTTTATAATATCAATCCCTTAGGTTTACTAAACCAAGGGTTAAACCATGGTTGAGCATGGTCCAATGTCGTATTGTGACAAATATTGTCTCAATATTAAAATCAAACATGGTCAACCATGTTTATCTAAGGGTTTATATGCCTTGGGTTTATATTATTCCCTTGGTATTTTAGTATTAATCCCTTGGAGTTTTAGTATTAATCGCTTGGGTTTATTATGTTGAGAAATGGAAACAAGAAATTCCAGTTTAATTTTTCCTTGAATTAAACTTTGAATTAAATTTGAATTCTATTATCATAACAACTTAAAATAGTTAAATTAAGTTTATTAAACTTACTTAACTTAGGAAATTTGAGTTGGAAGTCTTTTGGAAGTCATGTATATGTTATCTCTACTTTGTAGGAGTCTAGTGTGATTTAATTGTGAGTTGTAAAATAGAAGACTCGGTTTCATGAGTCAGTTCAGTTAAATTAGTCCTCAAACTAATTGAGAGAACTAATAGTGAGTTAATGGTTAATAGTGACACTAATGAACTCCATCAGTGCTACTCTAATTAACTAAATATTTACTCATTAGAAATCCATGCATGTCGATTCTAAGAAAAACCCAATTGAGACTAGAGTGCAAGGACAATGTACTATTTTTTTAGGATTTTCTGAGTTGCACAGATAGTGCATTCAATCAGGAACTGATCCTTGAGGGATTGAGCTATTTTTAGAGGCTTTATTTCCCTTTAAATACAAGATATCCTTCATAGGAATTACACATTGGAATAGAGACTTGGAGCACTTGTGAAGAGGCTAAGCTTTGGCCTTGAGCTTTCTTATGAGTTGGAGATTGAATTTGTTGAGTGTTGGGGTTGTTCTTGAGAGAACAAGCATTGTAATTTCATCTTGATTTTCTGGATTAATACAAAAAAGATAGTGGAGTTTTGAGCTATGGCTTTCCCCAAATATTTATTGCGTTATGTGCCTTTGATTCTCTTCCTCTATTGATTATTGTTTGCTTGATTTTTATGGTCTTCCGCTATAAAGAGTAGAAGTAGATTATCGTCTCTTGCTTCAGAAAATTGCATTAGCTTGTGAATCTACAGGATTTTCTACACAGTATCAGAGCAAGATTTGTTTTTGGGCCGAGATTTTGCAGAGAAGATCTGAGAATTTTTGTACAAAATTTTTAGAAACAAATTACAGATCTTGATTCCTTGTGAAAAGATACCCAAATTCAAACAAAAAAAATCTGTCAAATCAGAATTTGGATGAGGGAATATCGTTGATTTAAAATCAGCTCTCTAGAGGAGATTTCAAAGTTTTGAGTTTCTGGGTTATAGGTGAAAGTCAAATTTGCATACATACTTCAGGATCGGTATATGGCATTCCATGGGTTGAGGCTTCAGTATGCCTTGGAAGGAAGCTCGATTTTCATAGCATTGAGGGACAGGATGGAGGTTGTGCTAGAAGACAATGAATTGAAGGAATTCATTGAACAAGCAATTCCTAAGCCAACAGCTACTGATGCACAGAAATTGGCTGAGTGGAAGAAATGTGTGGTGAAGGGAAGATGAATAATCCTTAAGGGATTTTGAGATCATATTGTCTTGATTCTCCATGGAAAGGAAACCCCACATGTTATGTGGAAAACATTGACGGACTTGTATCAGAATAACAGTAATCAAAGGAAGTTGGCACTGAAGGATAAACTTAATAAAATCAAGATGGAGAAAGGCAAGACGATTCCAAAGTACTTGACTAAGTCCACTCAATGTTGGGATGAACCTGGAAGTGTTGTAATCATGGTTTCCGAGGAGGATATGGTGAGACTTGCTCTTCTTAGACTCCCAAAGATTTGGCATAATTATCAAGACTTTGTCAATGGTCAGGAGAAGCTGCCAAATTTGGAATGGCTATGGTCGGATTTGATGCAGGATGGAATCAAGAGGAACACCAGGGATGGCTCTTCATCAAATACTGATGATGAAGAGAATTGTGCCTTAGTTACTAAGGTGAAGAAGGGGAAAGGTAAAATTTCTCATTCCAAATCAAATTCTTATCATGGAGGTAGGAAGAAGGACATGAAGAAATTTAAATGCTTTCATTGTCACAAGATGGGTCACTTTGCTACAAATTGTTCATTGAAGAAGTCCAAGGAGAAGTCCTCATTAAGAGCATCGGGTGAGGTTTTGGCCTCACAATTCAAATTGGACTTTTCCCTCATTGCATGCATGGTGTGTTCAATGATGGGAAGAGTTTGATACTTAGACAGTGGAGCTTCATTCCTCATGACTAGCAACAAAGAGTTATTCAGTGAACTGGAGGAGAAATATTTCAAGATGCATATCAAGATGGGTGATGACAGTAAGTATAATGTTACTGGTGTGGGCACTATTACTTTTAAGAGGGAGCGTGTGGCTCCACTCACCTTGAAGAATGTTATGGATGTACTCGGACTGAGGAAGAACTTGGTATTTGTTTCCATGCTTGAAGATAGAGGCTATGATGTGATCTTTATGAAATGAAAGGTGATCCTTTGACACATAGCCATGGGTCAAGTAAAGAAGATAGGGATTCGAGTTTAGAATCTCTATAAGATAGAGGTAGAGGATTGTGCTGCTTTGAGTTCAAAAGTGGAAAAGATGTTGAGTTGAGACGTCGACGAGTTGTGGAACAGGAAATTAGTCCACTTGCATCCTGGGGCTTTGAAGATATTGCAGCAAATATCTACCGCTCTTCCCAAAGGTATGCTTGAGCAAGTTGATACATGCAAGGGTTGTACTTTGGAAAATACACCAAGTATTTCTTTGGAGACAGAGATAGTCAAGCAGAGTCTATTCTAGGGAGAGTCCATTCATATTTGTGTGGACCATTCTCGATAACATCCACAGCCAAACACAAGTATTATGTTATATTTGTTGATGACTATTCTCATAAATGTTGGGTATTTTCTATGCATAAAAAGGATCAAAATTTCACAAAGTTTTGTGAGTTCAAATAATTGGTAGAGAAAGTGTCTGGAAAGAAGGTTAAAGATATACGGAGTGATAATGGTGGTGAGTATGTCTCCAATGAGTTTATGAACTTCTTTGCAACGAAATGGATTAAACGAGAGTTGACAACACCCCATAACACTCAACAGAATGGGGTTGCCGAGAGGAACAATAGGAGCATGGTAGGGGAAGAAAGGGCGATGTTGAATGATCAAGGCTTACCACTACACTTGTGGTATGAGGCATGCGACACGGAAGTTTACGTTTAGAACCGTAGCCCACATCGGATACTTGAGATGAAGACAGTAGAGGAGGCATATTTCGGTAAGAAACCAAATGTTAGTCACTTTAGGATTTTTGTGTCATTAGTTTATTTCCATGTGGCCAAATATGCATGGAAGAAGCTTGAGCCAACAACAGAGTTGGGGATCTTTGTGGGGTACACTAATACACCCCACAATTATCGGGTGTACATGCCAACTAGTTGGATGATAGTGGTTCACAGGGATATCAAGTTTGATGAGGAGAAGGCCATGCGAGTATCCCTTGAGAGGGAGCTTGAGCTACATGAAGATGAGAATATTTTAGCTTCTAAGGTTGAGGGGCCTCAAATTGATGTGGAGCAACCACATGCAGGAGTTCAGAGAGTGGAGACTTCCACTCAGGCAGAGTCTTCTAGAGAGGGAAGAAAGCGCACTAGAGAGGCTGATAGATTGTTGGATGATGCACGAAAGAATATGGGAGCACCCTCTTCTCAGCATAGACAGAGAAGGTCACCATAGAGGTACACTAGATACATGGAACTTATCGGTGCATGTGTTGTGATAGAACCATCTTACTTTTAGGAAGCAATGCAATAGCCAGTTTGGGTTGATGCGATGGTGGAGGAGTATGACTCCATAGTTCGAAATAGTGTTTGGGATGTGGTCTCAAGACTGAAGGACAAGTCAGTTGTAATCTCTCATTGGCTTTACAAGGTAAAGAAAGCTGCAGATGGTAGTGTGGAGAAGCATAAGGTCAGATTTGTGGCCCATGGCTTTTCACAGGTAGAGGGGATTGACTATGATGAGACCTTTGCTCTTGTTACAAGGTACTCGCCAATCAAATCTATTTTTGCACTATCAGCACAGATGGGTTGGAAGATCCATCAGATGGATGTGAAGACTACCTTCCTCAATGGCATGATTGAGGAAAAGGTGTGCATAGAGCATCTCAAAGGTTTTGAAACCTTGGACCATGAGTCACATGTGTGCCAACTTAAGAGAGCATTGTATGGGCTAAAGAAAGCACCCTATGCTTGGTACACTAGGATAGATAGATACTTCACTAGGTTGGGCTTCACGAATAGTGAAGCAGATGTGACACTGTATCACATAGTGGTGGAAGGTAAGCTATTGATCATTGTACTTTATGTAGATGATCTTATACTGACAGGTGATGAGAATCTCATCAAATATTGCAAGGAGGACTTTGCAAGAGAGTTTGAGATGAAGGACATGGGGCTCATGCATTACTTTCTTGGCATGGAGGTATGGTAGGGAGATGGGAAGTTGTTTGTATCTTAGGGCACATATGCGAATGAGATAGTCAGGAGATTCCACATGGGGAGTAGTAAACCCATGTATACTCCTCTAGATGGTAATTGGAGGAAGGAGGATGCTACTTCAAGGGAAGTAGTGGAAGCTACTGTTTACAAGCAGCTTTTGGGTTCACTCATGTACTTGGTGAACACACGACCAGATATGTGCTATGCAGTTAACCATCTTAGTCAATCGATGGTTAGGCCTACCAAGCTGTATTGCAAGGCGGAAAAGCATGTATTGAGATACCTCAGAGGCACTACTCATTTTGGGTTATGGTACAAATGGACAGAGAGTGAAGCTTCAAGGCTTCACCGATGTAGATTGGGCAGGGAGTCCATGTGACAGGAAGAGCATATCAAGAGGGATCTTTAGTATTGGGTCAGCAGAAGTCTCTTGGTACAACAATAAATAGAGATCGATTTCACTCAGTTCATCAGAGGCAGGGTACAAGGCTACATGTCAAGAAACATGTGAGGTTATCTGGATGAGGAAGATCTTGGTTGGTTTTTTTGGTCAGTAGATGGATCCAACAGTGATTTATTGTGATAATCAGAGTTGTATCAAACTCTCTAAAAACCTAGTCTTTCATGATTGGTCGAAGCATATTGATATCCAGTATCGTCATCTCAGAGATTTTGTATTGAGGCAGATCATGTTGTTAGACTACATTCCCACGAAGGAGAAAGATGTTGACATCTTGACAAAGGCATTGTCAACCTGTAAGTTCGAGTTTCACAGAGACAGGATCAGGGTAGTTGATAATCCCTTTCTTTTTGAGAGGGAGTGTTGAGAAATGGAAACAAGAAATTCCAATTTAATTTTTCCTTGAATTAAACTATGAATTAAATTGGAATTCTATTTTGATAGAAACTTAAAATAGATAAATTAAGTTTATTAAACTTACTTAACTTAGGAAATTCAAGTTGGATGTCTTTTGGAAGTCATGTTTATGTTCTCCCTACTTTGTAGGAGTCCAGTGTGAGTTAATTGTGAGTTGTAAAATAGAAGACTAAGTTTCATGAGTCATTTGAGTTAAATTAGTTCTCAAACTGATTGAGAGAACTAATACTGAGTTAACAGTCAGTAGCAACACTAATGAACTCCACCAATGCTACTCTAGTTAACTGAATATTTACTCATCAGAAACTCATGCATGTTGATTATGAGAAAAACCCACTTGAGACTAAAGTGCAGGGAGAGTGTACTATTTGTTTTATATTTTTCTGAGTTTCACTTATATTGCATGCAATTAGGAACTAATCCTTGAGGGATTGTGCTAATTTTAGAGGCTTTATTTCCCTTTAAATAAAAGATATCCTTCATAGGAATTACACATTGGAATAGAGACTTGGAGAGCTTGTGAAGAGGATAAACTTTGGCCTTGAGCTTTCTTATGAGTTGGAAATTGAACTTGCTGAGTGCTCGGATTGTTCTTGAGAGAACAAGCATTGTAATTTCATCTTGATTTTTTGGATTAATACAAAATAGATAGTGGGGTTTTGATCTATGGCTTTCCCCGGATATTTATTGTGTTATGTGCCTTTGATTCTCTTCCTCTATTGATTATTGTTTTCTCAATGTTTATGGGCTTCCGTTGTAAAGAGTAGAAGTAGATTCTTGTTTCTTGCTTTAGAAAATTGCATTAGCTTGTGAATCTACAGGATTTTCTACATATTATTCCCTTGGGTTTATAATATCAATCAATGTCAACCATGATCAATCATGATCAATCATGGACAACCATGGTCAATAATGGTCAATTAATCCTAACCATGGTCAACCAATTTTAACCATGGTCACTATGGTTTATCAAGATCAATCATGTCCAATATCGTATTGTGGCAATGATTGTCTCCATATGAAAATCAACCATGGTCAACCATGGTTTAACGTTGCATTGTGACAAATATTTTCTCGATATGAAAATCAAGCATGGTCAATGATGGTAAACCATGGTCCAACATCATATTGTGACAGAGATTCTCTTGATATGAAAATCAATCATGGTCAAGCATGATTATCCATGGTCAAACTTCACATTGTAATGAGGGTTGTCTCAATATGAAAAGCAACCATGGTCAACCATGTTTATTTTAGTGTTTATAATATTTATATTATGGTTTATATACTTTGGGTTTACAATATTGTTCCCTTGGGTTTAAAATATTATTCAACCATGGTCAACAATGGTCCAATGTTGCATTATGACAAAGATTGTTTCAATATGAAAATAAACCATGGTTGATCATGGTCCATCACATTTTGACAAAGATTCTTTCGATATGCAATTTAGTCATGGTCAACCATGGTCCAATGTCACATTGTGACAATGATTGTCTCAATATGAAAATCAACGATGGTCAGTGATGTTTATTTTAATGTTTATAATATGTATCTTAGGGTTCATATACCTTGGGTTTATAATATTAGTCTCTTGGGTTTAATATTATTCCCTTTTCTTTATTATTCCCTTGGGTTTATAATGTCAATCCCTTGGGTTTATTAATCTAAGGGTTCAACCATAGTTGAGCATGGTCCAATGTCGCATTGTGACAAAGATTGTCTCAATATGAAAATTAACCATGGTCAACCATGTATATTTAAGTGTTTATAATATTTATCTTAGGGTTTATATACCTTGGATTTATATTATTCCCTTGGGTTTGATATCATTCCCTTGGGTTTATAATCCCTTGGGTTTTTAGTATTAATTTCTTGAGTTTATAATATCAATCATGGTCAACCATGGTCCAATGTTGCATTCTAACAAATATTGTCTCAATATGAAAATCAACAATGGTCCAACATCACATTGTGACAAAGATTGTCTCAATATGAAAATAAACCATGGTCAACGATGGTCAACCATGTTTGTTTTATGGTTTTATAATATTTATCTTAGGGTTTATATACCATGGGTTTAGAATATTAATCCCTTGGATTTCTATTATTCCTTTCGGTTCATAATCCCTTGGGTTTATAGTATTAATCCTTTGGGTTTATTATTCCCTTGGGTTTATAATATCAACCCTTTGGGTGTATTAATATAAGGGTTCATATTCCTAGGATTTAATATTATTCTATTGGGTTTATTATTCCTTTGACTTTATAATATAAATCCCTTAGGTTTATTAATCTAAGGGTTCATATTTCTACAATTTAATAATATTCCCTTGGGTTTATAACCCTTGGGTTTTTAGAATTAATATCTTGGTTTTATAATATCAATCATGGTCAACCATGGTCCAACATTGTATTGTGACAAATATTATCTCAATATGTAAATCAAGCATTGTCACTCATGTTCCAACATGGCATTGTGACAAATATTGTCTCGATATGAAAATCAATCATGGTCAACCATTGTTAAATATCGCATTGTGATAAGGATTGTCTCAATATGAAAATTAACTATGGTTAACCATGTTTATTTTAGTGCTTATAATATTTATCTTAGGGTTTATATACCTTGGGTTTAAAATATTAGTCTCCTAGGTTTAATATTATTCAACCATGGTCAACCATATTTTATAAAATTAATCATGGTCAACCATGGTCCAGCGTCACATTTTGAAAAAGATTGTCTCAATATGAAATTAAAACATGGTCAAACATCACATTGTGAGAAGGAATCTCTTGATATGAAAATAAATCATCGTCAAACATGTTCAACCATGGTCCAACGAAGCATTGTAACAAGGATTTCTCAATAAGAAAATCAACCATGGTCAACCATCTTTTTTCAGAAGAAAAAGCTGCATATTTTCATATTATGATAATTCATCATGTACAGTATGTAGATATTGATAGTACTTCCAAACTAGTTACAAAAATGAGACCATATTCATCTACAGAATGAAGACTGCATTTGCTAATAGATCTAGTATGTTGGCTGATAGTTATATTAGATCCTAATACAAAGAAAATGAGAGCCAAAACATAATACCTATGCATAGGACAGAGATGAAAAAATGGGATCATGATACATACCAGGATAGTTAAGATTTCTATATACCTGGCATGGAGAATGGATGAATTTGGAACTTGCAAGATTCCACAGAGATGCTCAGATGCCAAATGCCACATTGTGTCTACAAGCCTTTCTTCGATAGCTCGTCTGCTATCATATTTAGTGAATTCTTAATTGGTGAAATGGAAAAAGGTGAAGACTCCCATATTGATGAAATCCTACACAACCAACCAGATAGATTGTCATTTTTTTATGGTCTATTTTTCGATCACATGCTCAATGATAATTTTGGAGTCCCCAAAAATTTGAATTGGGTCAGTATTCAAAAAAGAGCAAAAGATGGGGAGACCATGTAGAGCCATGGCCTCAGCTTTGTTGCTAGTCCCTGGGCCACCATTCTAGAAGATTGAAAAATTCTGGCCTTTTACAATGCTGATGAAAATTCTGCATGCACATAGTCCATCTTTTGCAGCTCCATCAAAGTGTGCTTGTGGGTAAATGTATTGAGGAAGGGTATCTGCATTTATTTGAACTTTCTCTGGTTGGGGAATATATGGGAGAATAGAGAGATAATAGGGGATAATTTTGTCTTATATATGCATGAATTCCTCTTTGCTATTTTGAAAAATCTTTTTGTTCCGTCATTTCCAAACAAACGAGCAGACATTAAGGAGAATAGGCCGCCAGATAAGTTTTTGGGCACTCCACCATTCATAGGCATCCATAATGGATGAATGAGTTATGGCAGGAAAACCGAAGTGTGAAGCCAACTTCTTCCATAGGTCCCGTGTGAGGGGGCAATAAAGAAATATGTGTATGTTGCCCTCTATTCCAGATAGACAGATCAAGCAGATAGCTAGGCCATGCCAATTTATTTTTTGAAGATTAGTCCATGTGAGGTTTTTATTATGATATACAAGCCATGAGAAAAGTATAATTTTTAATGGGAATCCATATTTGCAGAAAGTCTTTGGAAATACTTTCCGGGGATTATCATGTTGATCTTCAATTAAGGAGAGATATATATCTCTAACTAAAACATTGGTTCTACCTCTCATATCCTACCAAACTATACTATCATTGTCCTGTATTATGATAATCCCACCATTCTTCATATCCCAGATAGCCTTCTCCCAATGGGTAGCCATTTGATCATTTAGACCTAGCTCATTAGCAAATTTCCATCTAGGTATTGCACCTTGCCATTCTTGAATGACCTTTGCCTAGAAAAATATACTTTTTTGTTGTAGGATCAATAGAAGTTGATGTGGGATAGGGAAACCCACCTCTACACCCATGATGGAATCAAGCCCGATAAGAATGTTGTTTCCATTTTGAAATTTGCTAACCAAATTCTTGAAAAAAAAAAATGTAGAACATTTTGGAAGCTCCTCCATACTGTCGAACCCTGTGAAGGACCCAATGCTCTGTTCCTGTACCAATATGTAAAGTCTCTATTCCCCAGATATTTCATCCTAAAAGCACAGCTCCATAAACTATCTCCTAGAACCACTCTCCATAGAGATTTACATAAAAGGGCCAATCTGAATGGGCGAAGATTCATAATGCCCCAACCACCCATCTTTTTAGGGAGGGAAATGTTTGTAAATTTGGTAAGATGGAATTTCCTCTTCTCCTTACATCCCCCCCATATGGAGATAGCCATTAAACTATTTAATTTTTTAATGATGCTTGAAGGAATGAAAAAAAGGTGTGCCCAATAGACAGTGGTTTGTGCAAGTACTGATTGTGTGAGGATCATCCCACCAGCCAAAGATAGGCATTTGAATTCCCAACCTGATATCCTTTTGTAAAATCTATTGAGGATCCAAGACCAGTCAGATGTGGAGTACTCCGAAGGCTTCAAATGATAGCCCAAGTATTTCATTCCTTCTTTGATTGATATTTCTTTGATCTTGAAGAGTTGATAAATATAGTCCATATCTTCCCTATTTACCTCTCCATAGTGAAAAGATGATTTGCCTTCATTGACACACAAGCCAGTCACCCTTTGAAAGGATTTTAAAATTTCATGCAAAAATTGCCAAGATTATCTACAGAGCATAGCAAAAAGTAATATATCATCTACGAATAGATTATGCGAGAAGATGTTTCCCCTGCTAATGGAAAGTGGTCGACAATTTCCCATAGAAATAGCTCTTTTTAAATGCAGGCTGAGAGTATCCATAACAAGAATAAATGAAAGGGGAGAAAGGGAGCAGCCTTGACAGAGGCCCCTAGCAGCCATGAAAAATGTAGTGGGGATACCATTTATGAGAATAGCGTAGTTAACCTTCTCCATGCATGCCATAATCCAATTTGTGCATTGTCCATTTAGCCCAATTTTAATGATAAAACACCTCAAATAGCTCCAATCAAGGCAATCATAGGCTTTTTTGAGATCTATTTTGAGAATGGTAGCTCCAATTTTTTTTATATGCCTTGAATGTAAACATTCCTGTGCAATCGCCACAACTTCCAATATATTTCTTTATAATATTTATCTTAGGGTTTATATACCTTGGATTTATAATATTAGTCCCTTGGGTATAATATTATTCCCTTGGGTTCATAATACCTTGGAGTTTTAGTATTAATCCTTTGGCTTTATTATTCCCTTGGGTTTATAATATCAATCCCTTAGGTTTATTAAACTAAAAGTTAAACCATGGTACAGCATGGTCCAATGACACATTGTGAAAAATATTTCATCGATATTAAAATTAACCATGGTTAACCATGTTTATTTAAGGGTTTATAATATTTATCTAAGAGTTTATATACCTTGGGTTTATATTATTCCCTTGGGTTCATAATCCCTTCGGTTTATAATATCAATCAATGTCAACCATGATTAATCATGGTCAACCATGGACAACAATGGTCAATCATGGTCAACCATTCTCAACCATGGTCCAATGTTGCAATGTGACAATTATTGTCTCCATATGAAAATCAACCATGGTCCAATGTTGCATTGTGACAAAGATTGTCTCAATATGAAAATCAATCATGGTCAACCATGGTCCAACATTGCATTCTGACAAGGATTCTCTTTATATTAAAATCAATCATGGTCAACCATGGTCAAACATTGCATTATGACAAGGATTGTCTCAATATGAAAAGAAACCATGGTAAAACATGTTTATTTTAGTGTTTATAATATTTATATTAGAGTTTATATACTTTGGGTATACAATATTAGTCCCTTAGGTTTAATATTATTCAATTATGGTCAACCATGGTCAACAATGTTCCAACGTTGTAGTGTGACAAAGATTGCCTCAATATCAAAATCAATCATGGTAAACCATGGTCCAACGTCACATTGCGACAAAGATGCTGTCAATATGAAAATTAATCATGGTCAACCATGGTCCAACGTTGCATTGTGACAAGGATTGTCTTAATATGAAAATCAACCATGGTCAATAATGTTTATTTTAGTGTTTATAATATTTATCTTAGGGTTTATACCTTGGGTTTATAATATTAGCCCCTTGGGTTTAATATTATTCCCTTGGGTTCATAATCCCTTGGGTTTTTAGTATTAATCCTTTGGGTTTATTATTCTCTTGGGTTTATAATATCAATCCCTTAGGTTTATTAATATAAGGGTTCAACCATGGTTGAGCATGGTCCAACACCTTATTGTGACAAACATTGTCTCAATATGAAAATACCATGGTCAACCATGTTTATTTAAGGGTTTATAATATTTATCTTAGGGTTTATATTCCTTGGGGTTATATTATTCCCTTGGGTTTGATATCATCCCCTTGGGGTTATAATACCTTGGGTTTATAGTATGTATCCCATGTTTTCATTATTCCCTTAGGTTTATAATATCAATCATGGTCAACCATAGTCAACCATGGTTTATCAAAATCAATCATGGTCAACCATGGTCCAACGCCGCATTGTGATAAAGATTTTCTCAATATGAAAATCTACCATGGTTAATGGTGGTCAACCATGTTTATTTTAGGGTTTATAATATTTATCTTATGGCACAGTTTATAATATTAATCCCTTGAGTTTTATATTATTGTGTTGGGTTCATAATCCCTTGGGATTTTAGTATTAATTCCTTGGCTTTATTATTCCCTTGGGTTTATTAATCTAAGGGTTAATATTCCCTTGGGTTTATAATATAAATATATTGTGTTTATTAATCTAAAGGTCCATATTCCTACGGTTTAATAATATTCCTTTGGGTTTATAATCCCTTGGGTTTTTAGTATTAATCCCTTGAGTTTATTATCCCGTTGGGTTCATAATATCAATCACGGTACGCCATCGACATTCATAGTCAGCCATCGTCAATCATGGTCAACCATGTTTTATAAAATCAATCTTGGTCAACCATGGTCCAGTGTCGCATTGTGACAAAGGTTGTCTCAATCTCTAAATCAACCATGGACATGCATGGTCCAATGTCACATGTGACGAATATTGTCTCGATATGAAAATCAATCATCATCAACCATGGAATGTCTCAATATGCAAATCAACCATGGTCATCCATGTTTATTTTACGGTTTATATATCTTGTGTTTCTAATATTACTCCCTTGGGTTTATTGATCCCTATGACGTATAATATTAACCACATTTATTAATGTGATTGAGTTTATAATATTAATCCCTTGGTTTTATAATATTAATCCCTCATATGTATAAAAATATATTAGGGTTTATAATCTTAGAGTTTTTAATCTTAATCTTAGGGTTTATAATATTAATCCTTGGGATTAATATTAATCTAGATTCTAAGGGCTTCTAATAAAGTGCGCTTATAACATTAATCACAAAGGTTTATAACATTAATTGCTTAGGTCTATTAATCTCTTGGGTTTATGATATTAATCCCAAGGGTTTATAATATTAGTGCCTCAGGTTTATAATGTTTGTAAACCCTTGCATATTTTAATCCCTTGAGTTTATAATGTTAATCCCAAGGGTTTGTAATATTAATAATCTCTTAGGGTTTTAATATTAATCCCAAGGGATTATAATATTAATGTGTTCGATTTATCGATTTCTTAGGTTTGTAATATTGATAATCCCTTGGGTTTTTAATATTAATCCCTTTGGTTTTATAATAGTAATATTAATCCCTTTGGTTTATTAATATTAATCTCATTGGTTTATCAATTCCTTAGGTTTATAATGTTAATAATCCCTTGGGTTTATAATGTTAATAATCCATTTGGTTTAATATTATTCCCATGGGTTTATAATATTAATCTTTGAAATGTATAATAATATATTATATTTTATAATCTTAGAGTATTCGATATTAATATTAGGTTTGATATATTAGTCTTAGGGCTTGCAATATTAATCTTAGGGTTTAATATTAATACTAAGGTTTATAATATTAATCCCTCGAGTTTATAATATGAATAATTCCTTGCATTTATTAATCCATAGGAAGCTTATAATATTACTATAAATTTATAACATAGCATATATTAAGTTGACACCTACCACATATATCAACCACATTTATTAATGTGGTTATGCTAGTAAATTAGTATTTAAAATACTTTACTAAATTCACTTTTATTTAACTAGTTTTAAGTTTTTTAAAAATAAATATATTTTATTCCTTTAATAAACCTATTCAATTCTTCTAAATTTGAACACAAGTAAAGACATATTGTCAACCATTAAACCTAATTAAAATATATCCCTAAAATAGGATATAATTTAATTTAAATTAATGGTAGTAGTTGACATTATGCACAAATTTTAAGCTTCACGAATTAATATTTTGACTCTTTTCTATTAAAATGGATCTTTCAAACTGTTGCTCGTGTATCTCGTAGAAATTTGCGTGCTCAAATCTTGACTATTGATTGTAATAAATAACCATTCAACTATTTTTTTTGCAATTTTTGAATGGCTTCCAAATATGTGAGAATATTAATCCCAACGCTTATTCCCATGACGACTAGTCGGCGGTAGTTTGCAGGAATTAAGAGTCAACAGGAGTCAGCTAGCTTAGGTAAGTAATAAAGACAGTCGGTGGAATCCCTGTAGATTCTTTGGTTGTGCTTCTGTATAAATTTCCTTATATGTAATGCAATCGACAATGTCACTAGTGTGAGTTTCAGCATGGTATTAGAGCCGATGGTTTCGGCTTAGTTTCAGAGCTCAAGCCAAGTGTTGTGTTTGTGATAGTGGAGTGACAAGTAGTGTGGAGTTGCACCAGGGAGATGACTGATTCTACATATTAGTGTTGTTGGAGCATGTTAAAGAGTAGTTCGATTGATTGTTTGTTTGGTTGTTTGAGTTGTGAGGAATTGTGATGTCCTACATATTTCTTGGTTGATGAGGAGCCTGTAGCGAGAAGATCTTTGTGTGTTTGATCGTTGTTGGGAATATTTCCAGCATGCAAAGCAAAGATCCAAGGCAGTAAATCGACCTGCAATTTTGTTGTAGTGAGGTATTAGTGTATGCATGAGAGTGGGAGTCGATGAATACATGCCATAGATTATACCTACAAGGCCACCTCTAATAAGAGGGCCAAATCAGTAAACCCAATTTCCGTTGAAGTCGTTGCTAACAACAGAAGTGTAAGGACCTGTGGTTCCTGGGCACGCCCACCCGATGTGCGACCGTGTTCGGTGAGGAACGAAGGTTGGGAAAAGGTGCAAAGTGCAAGTCCTTGGTAAAGTGTGTGAAGGATATGTTAAAATAACACATGGAGGAGGACGAGCAAAGGATTTATAGGCGTGGGGAGCAAAGGCTCAACCCACAGGCCGACCTCATGTATTGTAGTGGAAATGCATTGAAGTGTTGGTCGACCAACACAAAGGCAAGAGACCAAATGATATGTGAGGGCGTTGGCAGGTCGACTTGGGTAGCCAAGACTTGCCCAACACACCATATATAAAACATGTGATGAAGCTTCATTTGGAAAGCAGGCAAGTCGCTCAAGTCTTCTACAAAGAAGTGCAAAGGTAAAGGGCCGCAGCAAGAAGTGAAAGGTGCAGGTCATATGCGCCCAACTCTTAGGCAGCTCATTTAGGTAGCACAAGTCGTGTATGAAGGCGAGAGGCACTGGTGCACCGGTGAAGGTGCCGGGCGCCCGGTTGACACCTGTTCTCAGGTAGCTCGGGTGAGTGCCCACCCGTCATGTGAAGGCAAACGCGGAGGTGGAAGAAAGGTGACTCGGGTGAGGTTGCCCGCCCACCGTGCGAAGGTAAACAAAGGGTGACTCGGGTGAGGTCGCCCACCCATCGTGCAAAGGTTCGGTTGTGAAGTTTGGTTGGCAGCTCGTGTGAGGGCGTGCCCGCCCGACTTGGGAAAGGAAATCTTGGTTATCACCTGGAGGCATGATGAAGTTGTAAAATTGGCTAAGTATGAAACTTGGTGTTTCCAAGTATACTTGTAAAGCTTTGTAACATTGAAGATTGTATAATATATTATTCGGGCAGACTGATTATTTAGGGAGTTGCCCCTCCCTTTATACTGTGCAATTGTGTTTTTTTGTATAATTGTTGTTGATAATGAATGTGTAGGGGTGTTCATTGGTATAAAGGACACATGATAATTACTTGGTTGTGAAACACAAACTAAGTAGGATAAGTGGTTAGGCATAGTCCACAAACATAAGTATTGGTGAAAAGAAAGTGTTCGGTGGTGCCGCACCTCACCAAGAGCGGTTGAAAGGCTACTGAGGCTTCGACGTCATGACAGTTGGTATCAAAGCTCGATGAAGGGCTTATCAGAGCAGGGTTGCTCGTGAGGAAGTGACAGGTGGTATCAGAGCTCGGTTGGAGCCAATAATTGAAGTTGATTTAGGGTTGAAGAAGCTTGACAGTTAGTGACAGTGGGACAGGTACTTATAGGTGAAGGAAGCTAGTTTCACATACAAGCGAAACAAGGGTTGGTTCATCTCTTGCAAGGAACTTGGAGAAGGCTGAAAGGCAAAGATGGTGGATGAACCTATGGTAGGTGAATCTAGCCATAATGCAAGTGAATTCTTCTAGTACAAAGTGTTGGAACAAATGGGTCGATGGAGTTCTAACTGGGTTTCAACGAAGGATGAGAACATGAAGATTTGGGAAGGTTGTTTGGAACTAAGGAAGGAACTTGAAGAAATCAAAAGCAAATGTGGAAGTACGATAGATGGTGAACTCAAGGAACTTGATGAGGAAATCTGATGAAGTGGTCTTGGTCTTCAAGAGCTCTTGGATGAAAGAGCCCAGTTAAGGACGAAAAGTGCCATGGTGGAACCCGAAGTCAAGAAAGTTGAGGAGGAGATAAAGAATAAGCTTCTTGGTAAGAAGATCGTTATAATTGAGCAAGAAGACCTTGACTACATTGACTGGCTGGGAACTCACTACCGAGACAATCCAGAGGATGTTTGGAAGCTTAGTTCTATGAAGGTAGTCAATGGACACTTGGTTGGTGCACTTGAGCATAATGCGATGGAGGACAAGCTTAAAGGAAATTAAGTTAGACCAAGATCGAGTTACTTAGAAGAACCAAGCAAGGAAGTGAAGTACCTTAGGAGGAATGTCAAGTTGGAGCACAAGCCAATTGACACTTTGGAGGCTGAATTCTTGAGGAAGGTTGCTGATGTGAGACACAAGATAAAGCCGACAGAAGGAGGTGATTCCTTGAAGCTGAGTTTTGTGCAGGTGACTGTGAAGGGCAAGAGATTTGCAGCTTTGGTGGATAAGGGGGCTACTCATAGCTTCTTAAGCATGAAATAAGGAAATCCTTTTGGGAAGAACGCAAAGATGGAGAGGGAATGGAGTGCTTTCAAATCAGTCAACTCTACCATGAAAGTTGTTATTGGTGTGATGGAAAACACTCAGGTGAGAGTGGGATCGTTGTTTGGAAGGTTGGACTTGAGAATCGTGGACATGGATGATCATTCTATGGTGTTGGGGCAAGATTTTATGAGGCTTGCACAAGCCATACAAATGGTGGACCGGGACATTCTCTTGATCATAGCTGAAGGAAGAACCATGATGGTTCCGATGAATAGAAGGAGTTTCTTGGGGTATAGACCAAGGATGAATTCTATGACTTTGTATCCCAAAGATGCGAATGTGAAGCATGAGGATGTGGAGCAAAGAGGACTTGGGAGTATGACTCAAACAATGAAGGAAGGGAAGCTAATTGACTTCGTTTCAAGGGCGAGGAAGAATGAAGCAAGTGGGAGATCAATCTCACGAACCTTGAGGCACTTGACAAAGACATCTTCTACTGATGATCTTCACAATGGAGTTGCAAAAGAAGGGAGTCCGAATACTACTTCAATAGCAGTGGTTGCGATCCAGCTGGGATAGTGGATTTTTGCAGGTATGCTATGGGCATATATGACTTTCAGTTGACAAAGGACAAGCTTGGGGAGCTTGGGTGTACATGTGAGGAGATTGAGGCTATGCACAGATACTTGAGGACACAACATCAATCTAATATATGGGTGGATGAAAGTCAGGGAGGAAACTTCCTGGCCCTCCTTTCTCTATAGACAACCTTGGGGATGGGTTGTTGGAGGGACCTTGTTTGGAAGGGGCTACACCAACTTA
Source organism: Pinus taeda (assembly GCA_000404065.3). Taxonomy (NCBI): domain Eukaryota; kingdom Viridiplantae; phylum Streptophyta; class Pinopsida; order Pinales; family Pinaceae; genus Pinus; species Pinus taeda. Next base: position 53,652 of record APFE030005317.1, read on the forward strand.
GCAAGGGTCCTTGGAAGGAGGCTTCTTTATGACAGATTGCAGACTTGGATGCAGATGGCCAGATGTTGGGATGGAGTCTACATGGGTTGGACATCATGGATCACGAGAGTCATGGACATCAGGTTAGAGATATGGAGCATGATAGTTATGCAGGGACATTATGCAAGAGCATGTATAGAGGTTTCATCCATGGACATTCTATGGGAATTCCGAAGCAAAGGATGTTGTGTAGATGTTGTTGTGACATGGAGATATATGAGTCAGTGGAGAGGTTGTACACTCTTATTCAACAAGGCCATGGGCTGAACATGTTGTAGATGGGTTGGAGGTTCCATGGACCTGAGCATGGGAATTGGACAGATTCTTGATGAGTCTGAGATGTAACAGAAGTCGGGGGAAGACTTATGGTGGCATAAGGATATGCATTCTTGTGGTTTGGGCATATGGTTGGATTAGCTACCCAACTAGTTCGAGTCATGAGGGGTGCCAATGTGGAGAGGTGTGTCGACATGAGTTGATTCTACATGAGTTGAAATTTGTGCAGACAGATGTCTGTATCAGGGATGTTGCAGTATGTGGAGGAGTTGATGTCATGGATAAGATTGTTCGGATGTGGAAATATTGATCTTGGTGGATGGCTACCAGGATGGTATGTTGTTGAGGATGACAATGACTTCAGGTGGTGGAGGATGTAAGGACCTACAGTTCCTAGGCACGCCCACCCAATGTGCGACCAAGTTCGGTGAGGAACGAAGGTTGGGAAAAGGTGTGAAGTGCGAGTCCTTGGTAAAGTGCGCAAAGGATTTGTTAAAATAATGCATAGAGGAGGACGAGCGAAGGATTTATAGGCGTGGGGAGCGAAGGCTAAACCCATGGGCCGACCTCATGTATTGTAGTGGAAATGCGTTGAAGTGTTGGCTGACCAACACAAAGGCAAGGGACCAAACGATATGTGAGGGCATTGGCAGGTCAGCTTAGGCAGCCAAGACTTGCCCAACGTACTGTATATAAAACATGCAATGAAGTTTCATTTGGAAAGTAGGCAAGTCACTCAAGTCTTCTACAAAGAAGTGTGAAGGTAAAGGCCCGCAACAAGAGGAGAAAGGTAACAGTCGTATGCGCCCAACTCTTGGGTAGCGCGTTTAGGCAGCACGAGTCTTGAACAAAGGCAAGAGGCGCCGATGCACGGGTGAAGTCACCAGGCACCCGGTTGACATGGGTTCTTGGGTAGCTCGGGTGAGCGCCTGCCTGTCATGTGAAGGCAAACGTGGAGGTGGAATAAAGGTGACTCAGTTGAGGTCACTTGCGCACCGTGCAAAGGTAAAATAAGGGTGACTCAAGTGAGGTTGCCCGCCCGTCGTGCGAAGGTTCAGTTGCGAATTTTGGTTGCCAGCTCGTGTGAGGGCGTGCCCCCCCGACTTGGGCAAGGAAAACTTGGTTATCACTTGGAGGCGTGATGAAGTTGTAAAATTGGCTAAGTATGAAACTTGGTGTTTCCAAGTATACTTGTAAAGCTTTGTAACATTGAAGATTGTATAATATATTATTCGAGCAGACTCATTGTTCAGGGAGTTGCCCCTCCCTTTATACTGTGCAATTGTGTTCTCTTGTATAATTGGTGTTGATAATGAATGTGTATGGGTGTTCATTGGTATAAACGAAACATTATAACTACTTGGTTGCGAAACACAAACTAAGTAGGATAAGTGGTTAGGCGTAGTACACGAACATAAGTATTGGTGAAAAGAAAGTGTTCAGTGGTGCTGCACCTCGCCAAGAGTGGTTGAAAGACTACCAAGGCTCCGGCATCGTGACAGGAAGTGTCATGACGCCGAAGCCTCGGTAGTCTTTCAACCGCTCTTGGCGAGGTGTAGCACCACTAAAAACTTTCTTTTCACCAATACTTATGTTTGTGGACTACGCCTAACCACTTATCCTACTTAGTTTGTGTTTCACAACCAAGTAGTTATTAATGTTTTCTTTATACCAATGAACACCCATACACATTCATTGTCAACAGCAATTATACAAGAGAAGACAATTGCATAGTATAAAGGGAGGGGCAACTCTTTGAACAATGAGTCTGCCTGAACAATATATTATACAATCTTCAATGTTACAAAACTTTACAAGTATACTTGGAAACACCAAATTTCATACTTAGCCAATTTTACAACTTCATCACGTATCTGTGTGATAACCAAGATTTCCTTGCCCAAGTCGAGTGGGCATGCCCTCACACGAGTTGCCAACCAAACTTCACAACCAAACCTTCACACGACGGGTGGGCGACCTCACCCAAGTCACCCTTCGTTTACCTCCACATGGTGGGCAGGAGACCTCACTCGAGTCACCTTTCTTCCACCTCCACGTTTGCCTTCACACGATGGGAGGACGCTCACCCGAGCTACCCAAGAACCTGTGTCAACCGGGCACTCAGTGCCTTCACCTGTGCACCAGCGCCTCTCACCTTCGTTCAAGACTCATGCTACCTAAACGAGCTACCCAAGAGTTGGGCGCATACGACCTGTGCCTTTCTCTTCTTACTGCATCCCTTTACCTTCTCACTTCTTCGTAGAAGACTTGAGCGACTTGCTTTTTTTTCCAAATGAAACTTCATTGCATGTTCTATATACGGTGCGTTGGGCAAGTCTTGGCTGCCCAAGCCGACCTGCCAATGACCTTACATATCATTTGGTCTCTTGCCTTTGTGTTGGTCGGCCAACTCTTCAATGCATTTCCACTACAATACATGAGATCGGCCCGTGGGTTGAGCCTTCGCTTACCATGCCTATAAATCCTTTGCTCGTCCTCCTCCATGTATTATTTTAACATATCCTCATCGCACTTTGCCAAGGACTCGCACTTCACACTTTTCCTCCAATCTTCATTCATCGCCGAACTTGGTCGCACATTGGGTGGGTGTGCCTAGGAACCGTAGGTCCTTACATCCTCCTCCACCTGAAATTGTTGTCATCCTCGACAACATACCATCCTGGTAGCCATCCACCAAGATCAATATTTCCATATCCGAACAGTCTTATCCATGATATCAACTCCTCCACATGCTACAACATCCCTACAACATATGTAGAACTACCATCTCCATCATCTCTCATCCTCATCCTGTAGTCTTTCATCAGATGCTCCACCTGATACAGACATCTGTCTACACAAATGTCAACTCATGTAGAACCAACTCATGCCAACACATCTCTGCACATTGGTACCCCTCATCACTCGAACTAGTTGGGTAGCTAATCCAACCATATGCCCAAACCACAAGAATGCACATCCTTATGCCACCATAAGTCTTCCCCTGACTTCTGCTACATCTCAGACTCATCAAGAATCTGTCCAATTCCCATGCTCAGGTCCATGGAACCTCCATCCCATCTGCAACATGTTTAGCCCATGGCCTTTTTGCATAAGAGTGTACAACCTCTCCACTAGCTCATACATCTCCATGTCACAACATCATCTGTACAACATCCTTTGCTTCAACATTCCTCATGGATGACACCTCTATACATGCTCTTGCATAATGTCCCTGCATAACTATCATGCTCCATATCTCCAACCTGATGTCCATGACTCTCGTTGTCCATGATTTCCAACCCATGTAGACTCCATACCAACATCTGGCTATCTGCATCCAAGTCTACAATCTGTCATAAAGAAGCCTCCTTCCAAGGCCCCTTGCTAAGGTAGTGCAGCCCCTTCCAAACAAGGTCCCTACACCAACCCATCACCAAGGTTGCCTATAGAGAAAGGAGGGCCAGGAAGTTTCCTCCCTGACTCTCATCCACCCATTTATCAAATTGATGTTGTGTCCTCAAGTATCTTTGCACAGCCTCAATCTCCTCACATGTACACCTAAGCTCCCCAAGCTTGTATTTTGTCAACTGAAAGTCATATGTGCCCATAGCATACCTGCAAAAATCCGCTATACCAACTAGATCTCGACCTTCATAATCCTCTCCAACCACTGCTTCTGAAGTAGTACTTGGACTCCCTTCTTTTGCAACTCCATTGTGAATATCATCAGTAGAAGATGTCTTTGTCAAGTGCCTCAAGGTTCGCGAGATTGATCTCCCATTTGCTTCATTCTTCCTTGCTCTTGAAACGAATTCAATCAGCTTCCCTTCCTTCGTTGTTTGAGTCATACTCCCAAGTCCTCTTTGCTCCACATCCTCATGCTTCATATTTGGATCTTTGGGATACAAAGTCATAGAATTCATCCTCGGTCTATACCCCAAGAAACTCCTCCTATTCATTGGAACCATCATGGTTCTTCCTTCAGCTGTGATCAAGGGAATGTCTCGGTCCACCATTGGTATGGCTTGTGCAAGCCTCATAAAATCTTGCCCCAGCACCATAGAATGATCATCCATGTCCATGATTCTCAAGTCCAACCTTCCAAACCATGATCCCACTCTCACCTGAGTGTTTTCCATCACACCAATAACAACTTTCATGGTAGAGTTGACTACTTTGAAAGCACTCCATTCCCTCTCCATCTTTGCTTTCTTCCCAAAAGACTTTGTTTCTTTCCTACTTAAGAAGCTATGAGTAGCCCTCATATCCACCAAAGCTGCAAATCTCTTGCCCTTCACAGTCACCTGCACAAAACTCAGCTTCAAGGAATCACCTCCTTCTATCAGCTTTATCTTGTGTCTCACATCAGCAACCTTCCTCAAGACTTTGGCCTTAGAAGTGTCAATTGGCTTGTGCTCCAACTTGACATTCCTCCTAAGGTACTTCACTTCCTTGCTTGGCTCTTTTAAGCAACTCAATCCTGGTCTAACTTGATTTCCTTCAAGCTTGTCCTCCATCGCATTCTACTCAAGTGCACCAACCAAGTGTCCATTGATTACCTTCATAGAACTAAGCTTCCAAACATCCTCTCGATTGTCTTGGTAGTGAGTTCCCAGCCTGTCAATGTAGTCATGCTCTTCCTGCTCAATTACAATGATCTTCTTACCAAGAAGCTTCTTCTTTATCTCCTCCTCAACTTTCTTGACTTCGGCTTCCACCATGGCACTTTTCTTCCTTAACCGGGCTCTTTCATCCAAGAGCTCTTGAAGACCAAGACCACTTCGTCAGATTTCCTCATCAAGTTCCTTGAGTTCACCATCTATCGTACTTCCACATTGGCTTTTGAGTTCTTCAAGTTCCTTCCTTAGTTCTGAACAACCTTCCCAAATATTCATGTTCTCAGCCTTCATTGAAACCCAGTTAGAACTCCATTGACCCATTTGTTCCAACACTTTGTACAGGAACACTTCACTTACACTATGGCTAGATTCACCTGCCATAGGTTCATCCACCATCTTTGCCTTTCAGCCTTCTCCAAGTTCCCTGCAAGACATGAACCAGCCCTTGTTCCGCTTGTATGTGAAACCAACTTCCTTCACCTACAAGTACCTCTCCCACTATCACCAACTGTCAAGCTTCTTCAACTTTGAATTAGCTTCAATCACTGGCTCCAACTGAGCTTTGATACCACCTATCATCATGCCGGAGCCTCGGGAAGTCTTTCAACCATTCTTGGCGAGGTGCAGCACCACCGAACACTTTCTTTTCACCAATACTTATGTTTGTGGACTACACCTAACCACTTATCCTACTTAGTTTGTGTTTCGCAACCAAGTAATTATTAATGTTTCCTTTATACCAATGAACACCCATACACATTCATTTTCAACAACAATTATATAAGAGAACACAATTGCACAGTATAAAGGGAGGGGCAACTCCCTGAACAATGAGTCTGCCCGAATAATATATTATACAATATTCAATGTTACAAAGCTTTACAAGTATACTTGGAAACACCAAGTTTCATACTTAGCCAATTTTACAACTTCATCACGCCTTCGTGTGATAACCAAGATTTCATTGCCCAAGTCGAGCAAGCGCGCCCTCACACGAGCTACCAACCAAACTTCACAACTGAACCTTCGCACGATGGGTAGGCGACCTCACCCAAGTCACCCTTCGTTTACCTCCACATGGTGGATGGGTGACCTCACCCGACTCACCTTTCTTCCACCTCCACATTTGCCTTCACACGACGGGCGGGCGCTCACCCGAGCTACCCAAGAACCCATTTCAATCGGGCACTTGGCGCCTTCACCCGTGCACCGATGCCTCTCGCCTTCATTCAAGACTCGTGCTGCCTAAACGAGCTGCCAAAGTGTTGGGTGCATATGGCCTGTGCCTTTCTCTTCTTGCTGCGGCCCTTTACCTTCGCACTTCTTCATAGAAGACTTGAGCGACTTGCTTTTTTTTTCCAAATGAAACTTCATTTCATGTTTTATATATGGTGCGTTGGGCATGTCTTGGCTGCCCAAGTTGACCTTCCAATGCCCTCACATATCGTTTGGTCTCTTGCCTTTGTGTTGGTCAGCCAACACTTCATTGCATTTCCACTACAATACATGAGGTCGGTCCGTGGGTTGAGCCTTCACTCCCCACGCCTATAAATCCTTCGCTCATCCTCCTCCATGCATTATTTTAACATATCCTCATCGCTCTTTGCCAAGGACTCGCACTTCGCACTTTTCCTCCAACCTTCGTTCATCACCAAACTCGGTCACACATCAGGTGGGCGTGCCTAGGAACCGTAGGTCCTTACAGGAAGGGCTGAAAGAGCGAGCGAGATTCATGGATCCATTGGAGAAGGGGCCAACAGCCAAGATGTTGTCTCCCATGATGAATCTGATGGCGATGGGTGCAATGGTGCCTAGGAATCCCTTCTTAGGGTTCGTTGTATGGCGTAGCCAATGTAGACCAGAGCGAAGGTGATCATGATTTCCATCATGACACCCTCACCCGATTTCATGCCTACCACTATGTTGTGAATCAGAGTCATTAGGTCACCGGTGACGAACTTAAGCAACAAGTAGGCAATGATCACTCCAACCAACTGAGCAATCCAGTAGAAGATTCATTTGAGAATGGTGATATGGTCTCCAAGGACCATTACCAAACATGATGGCTGGATTGACATGGCCACCAGAGATGTTTATCGCAATGGACACAGCCACGAACAGAGAAAAACCATGGCAGACTACAATGACAACGAGCCTCACTGGATCTAGAGCTGTAAGCGGAGGTTGGAGCATTGGAGCGTAATTGTGTGGGGCTCACTATGCTTACTGTGTGTGAGAGTGGAGTTGTGACACTGAATGTGGAGGATGCCAATATTGGTGCAATCGTGTGAAGAGCTACATTGGTGTGGTTGTTGCATTGTTGTTATAAACACTTGCAGAATCCATATATGTTTTGAGCAGGCGTTGAGTGTTGGTGTAGAGGTTGCAGTCCTGAGGAGTGTGAAGACCTATTGGAGTCCTGCCTAACAAGAGGAAGCGTAATCCTGAGCCAGCGTGAACCAAAGTGAAGAGTTGTGTTGTTGTCCTGCTATGCATAGAGCAGTGTGGAGTGCATAGTGTGCAGTGGAGACACTAAGGAGATTGAGACATGGAAGGAAGTCCCTTTGCTTGGCTAATTGTTGTAGCCGAATCTGCTACAGGAAGAAACTGAGTCTCCTGTGTGAGGTCAAAAGGTAGCTTAATGTTGCAGTGAAGCATAGTTGAAGCAAGAAGCTGCGTGTGGCTCTACTTTGAGCATGTGTATATGTGAGAAGCAACTAGAATTGGTTGAGAAGATCCACCATTGTATTTCATAGTGTCAATCCGCTTGTGCAATCAGGTGAGCTGTGAGCTGTTGTGAGCTCAAAGCCAAAGTTGTAAGCTCAATAGTGTCAAGAGTCTATGGTGTGAAGAGCCAGAGGAGGGCTCAGTGATTGTGAAGGGCAAGTGGAGTCTACCCTATTGTTGACATTGTTGGAGAGCATTATTTAAGAAACTTGTGTGGTGTAGAGAGTTTCCATTGGAGTGTTGCCAGATAGGGGTGTTTGCAACTGAGTGTCCGCTGAAGAAGTTTGTGCTGACCATGATGCCTATGTGACATAGAGAGTTTCTAGTGGAGTGTTGGAAGATAGGAGTGTCTGCAGCCGAGTGTCCACTAAAGAAGATTGTGCCGACTGTGATGCATGTGTGGCGCAGAGAGTTTTCAGTGGAGTGTTGGAAAATAGGAGCGTCTGCCACCAAGTGTCCGTTGAAGAAGATTGTGTCAACCATGACGCATGTGTGGTGTAGATCGCAAAGAGTTTCCAATGGAGTGTTGGCAGATAGGAATGTCTACAACCGAGTGTCCACTGAAGAGGGTTGTGCCGACTGTGACACCTGTGTGGCATAGATCGCAGAGAGTTTCCAATGGAGTGTTGGCACATAGGATTCTCTGCAACACTTTGTCTGCTAAAGAGAGTTGTGCTATGTGAAACCAACAACAAAATATGAAAGCCCCCTTATCAAGTTTCTTATGTACTGTCGTAAGCCCTAGTTGAAACTGAGACCAACGGGCACCTTAAAATTTAGGTCGTCATGATTAAGGGGAAGTTTGTTAAAATATTAATCCCAATATTTGTTCCCATGACAGCTAGTCGATGACAGCCTGTGGGGAATTACAAGTCGATAGGAGTCAGCGAGAGTTGTTGAAATATAAATGACAGTCGACAGATTCACTATTGAATCTCCGACTAAGATTATGTATAAATAAACAGATGCTAAATATAATCAATAATCTCATTTTATAAATCTCCAAGCTCACTTTGTGAGTTTAAATATATTTTATTCCTTTAATAAACCTATTCCATTAATAAACATATTCCATTAATAAACATATTCCATTGTTCTAAATTTTAACACAAGTAAAGACATATTCTCAACCATTAAACCTACCTAAAATAAAATATAAAGTGAGCTTAAATATATTCTATTCCTTTAATAAACCATTCAATTGTTCTAAATTTGAACACAAATAAAGACCTACTGTCAACCATTAAACCTACTTAAAATATATACCTAAAATAAGATATAATTTAATTTAAATCAATGGTCATAGTTGACATTATGCACAAATTTTAAGCTTTGGGAATTAATATTTTGACTCTTTTCTATTACAATGGATCTTTCAAACTGTGGCTGGTGTATCTCGTCGAAATTTGCGTGCTCAAATCTTGACTTTTGATTGTAATCAATAGCCATTCAACTGAATTTTTTGCAATTTTTGAATGCCTTCCAGATATTGCCAGTCATTTTATTTAGAATAATGTAATAATTTTATATGAGATGATAATCTCTCCCTTAAATAAACAAACTTTAGATTTCCAAATATTCCGAACGATTAAATGAAGTCAGATAATCCCAAAATAAAATTAAAAATGAACTGATTTCAATAAGAGTCCAAACAAATAACACTTGCATTTCCATTTTCAAACGCTCTGGGATGAAAAGTCAAGCTCCGACTTACAAAATAATCTACGTCCTTGCAGTCTCTTATTAACATGGATGACTGCATGGTAAAAAATACACTATAGAGATCTCAAGCATGGTCAAGATCCAAGAAAATTTTGTTTCTTACACGTTAGCTTTATGCTAATACTTTTTATCGTCAATTTGCCTCCGTTCAGATGCCACCCTCTAACTTTCTTATAGCAATGGGGTTGTGATTGTATGCTGGTAAATTAGCATAATTAATGTGATTAGTATATCCAATAAACATATGTTATAAATTTAACTTAATCTATTTTATATTATAAACTTAAAAAATATTCTCTAATAACCCAAAAAGAAAACGCTAATTAAGTAGAAAACTACACCACATTTAAATTTTGATAAAACAAACACATATCAATATGCCCATTGTATTCTAAACCCAATATGAATATGAATAGATGTATGCAACAAGTTAAAATTTGATCAAATAAAAACCTTCTCTAAAAATTATGTTTTCTTGGCCTGGAAAGTTACGGAAATTTAGGTCGTATTTTGAAAAAAACTGGCAGGGATTTTTGTAAATCCAAGTAAAAACTGTCAAAATTCATAATTTCATGTGTTTTAAAAGGTTTTGATGGTGTTGAATCCATTTCCACCATCAAAAACATGATCCAAACACTGCATCTACAAGATTTTTTGAAAATTTTTTGCCCAAATTCCTACTACTTTTAACGGTCCTAGCAATTCCTCCGCCTACTTAAACAAAATAAACAAATATGTACATTGTATTTTACACCATATGAATGTCTGTACAGCACCATATGAATGTCTGTACAGGATTGCTTAGAGAAAATAAGAGGAGACTGGTCAAAAATGAAAAGACTCTGGATCGGTATCAAAAAGAATGGTATGGTATGCTGGGGGTTTCACTGAGCCACCCCGTCGATGGTTCCAACTTCCAACCACAGATACGTTTGCCCTTATGCTTCTTTTAGGGTAGTTTTTGTGGTTTGGTACATCAGATATTGGGATTTGAAGAGACCCTATTATTTTGGTGTTTGGTGTTACTCTAAAATATGAGTATGAGAAATAGAGTGATGTGTGGTGTAGTGGCTGAGTTTTTTTTGGGTGAAACTTATAAACTCAGGGGGTTAAATCATAGTGAGTATATTATTTTGTTATGTGTGTAGTTTAAGGAATAGACTCCTTTTATTTCTGAGTTTTGACTCTTATTAAAATCATAAGAAATTACTATATCTGCTTGCAAGTTATTGAATATGTTATAATGACAGCTACTAAAATTAATCCTAAAGCTTTCTTATAAATTAAATCTGGCGGTTACCACCCAGTACCTTAAAAAACATGAACATGAGAAAAGCCGGAGACTGTGGAATTCGCACCGATATTAATATTCGTTGGATTAATCATTCTTCAATTACCTTGGCTAGAATGACGCTAATCTGATCTGTGGATGTGAAATAGACTTAGGCTAATCTGATTTGTAGGTGTGAAATTGAGCCCCAATTGAGGCCGGATTTGTGGGTTGCCTACTTCTTCAATCATTCAATATGGGTGTGACTGAGTTTGGGAGTTAATATTTTAAAAATATTAGAATGGTATGATAATAAATTGAAACGCGTATATCAAATATTCTCAACATGATTTCTTTCCGAAAATCTTTTAAATTTTTTATTAACACTTAAACTTACTACTTGTAAGTTGAGAAAATTAAATTTAATATTTTCACAGAACCGTTTGATACAAACACAACCTCCTTCGTATTATTTAAACTTCTAATACAAGATTCTTCGTCAATATCTCACCTCACTGTTTTATATACAAGATACTCTTCATCTACAATGCTGTATAGAGTGTCAGCCCACAGTGGCGAAATGCATCCGGGTGGACTTGAACCTCGGCCGACTACAGAACTATTTTACCATCTAATCAAACCATATAATAATAATAATAATAACTAAGTGGTTACAGACAAATATAATTACATTAAATAGAATATAGCAAAGGGATCCAATTTCATCGTTACTAGCGGGTAGACGAGGATTTCGTGAAAGCCCCTTTAAACCATTTGGCAAAGCGAGAGGTCTTGTGAGGCGCACCAGTATGATAAATTTCTCTGCTGTGGGTATGATGTTCTTCATGACGATATCGAATACCAGAAGAGGGAGTGGCATTCGAGCCTATGCTTCCGCTGTGAACCAAAACCTGCTTTGTCGAAGACTCCGGCAGCTTCACCATGTGTTCAGATAAACCAGAATTTACACGATCTGCAGATGCATGAACATTACTGTTACTGGCCAAAGTCGATGTGCCCGCTCCGTCTACTTCCCGGGGAATCCAACCTTCACGCCATACGATCCCAGAGGAGCCCTGCCTTCTGAAAGATAAGGTTGATCTTGGTAGGGAAGAAGCCATTGAATAAACAACTGCAATGGATAAGAGAAAACAATCCAGCTCCCTCCCTCCCGAATTCTTCTATTTAACAATGACAGACGGGTGGCATAACAAATTTCAAGGCACGTGGCACGATTTTGCAGTCAAAGCTTCCGATATTCTTCAATCTGATATTATTCTCCTACTAAAAAGAAATCTAATTTTTTAGTGGATAAAATTTTCGAAAGATATTATACTAAAAAGAAATCTAATTTTTTAGTGGATAAAATTTTGGAAAGATATTATTTTAAGTGATTTGATGAATAATTTATTTATTTATGTGTGTATGTTAAAATTTGTAATAAAATTGTTAAAAAATATTAGATAAAGTAGTTGGATGAATAATTTGTTTAACTAATTATATATATTTAAATTTGTTTGGATAGATAATTTGATTATTTAATTAGGTTAAGTTATTAGGTGAATAATTTGTTTATCTAATTATGTATGTTTAAATTTGTAATAAAATTGTTGAAAATTTTAGGTAAAATGGTTAGTGAATATTTGTTTATCTAATTGTATATATTTAAATATTCTTTATTATAAATAATTTATTTATCTAATGGTATATATTCAAGTTTTAGAAAATATGTTATAACATGCCTATCAATATTTATGAATTTAATAATTAATATTAATAATAATAACTCATATTTCCAACTATTCTTTATATATTGTCATTACTTAAAAAACATTATATTAAGATCTAATCTTCCATTATGAAAAACCCAATTTTTATTTGTATGAAAAACCAACCCAATTTCTATTCATATAAAAAACCCAATTCCTATTTGTATAAACAAATTACACTGAGATTATACTTGAAATTACACTGAGATTATACTTGAAATGAGTTATATGAAATTGCTTTAAAAACCCTGACTCCTAGACTTGAAATTTGAAATTATACTTGAAATGAGTTATATGAAGTTGCTTCAAAAACCCTAACTCCTATATGAATAAACAAATTAAATTTGAAATTTGAGAGTTCAATGAATTTTCTTGTATTTGGTTAATAATGGCAATTAATGTTTAAACTGATTCTCCGGTATGGATTTCCTTTGTATTTGGTGTAATAATGACCATTAATCTTTAGCCTGATTTTACATATATTCTCACTTTTTTTAATTGTGAGAGATGAAAGCCATCTCTATTGAATTGAGAATTTGATTTGATTTGAAGCCAGCGCCAATATTGACATCAAGCCTATATTTAGAGAGTAATTAATTCATGTTTTGATTTATTTTTTTCGATTCGGATATATCAATGCGCCGCTCATCTTAATCTCTACGAGATTCTCGTGTTCACATCTTGACTATTGGTTGTAATCCATAACTACTCAACTAAACTTTCGGCAATTTTAACTGAGATAATAACCTAGAGCCACCCGCCATGCATAACGCAGGCCTTTGAATGAGATGATGGCCTCTCTCGGTGAAATAACCCAAAAATATTAAATCAGCTGATTCAAATGCATTTGGTTTTCAAATACTATTTAGCTAAAAAGAAAAATCTCTGCCTTACAAAAGTAAAGTACAACGTCTTTACGTGGAAAGTTGAAAAAAAGACGTTATAGGAACCTCCTGCATGGTCGGAGAAGTAAGGAAATTTATGTAGTTTTGTGGAGGACATGGATGTATGGTCAATTTTCCTCTGCTTAGATGTCACATTCAACATTTTTCTCTGAGATGTATCATATTTCAGGATCAAATTCTCAGTTGACAATAAGAGTTATCCGTAGAGAAAAGACTATTTTAAGAGTATTTATACTCGTTTAAATTTCAGTTGACAGTGAGAGTTATCTGCAGACAAAAGACTATTTTAGGAAGTATTTAAACTCCATTTAATTCGACACAATCTTAATAACAATCTCACAAAAAATCATACCATACCTATTTTGAAACTTATTTCAATTTATTAATTTATTTATTTATATTCACCCTCACCAAAAAACAAATTCAACGTTTCTTCTATTTATAACCCTTAGTTTTAATATTCACATTGGATTATTTTGCATAAGGGGAGATTATTTTTGTACTCAAATACGGTGAGAAATGGAATTTATATTTTATTGTTTTATTTATTATTAAGAAGTTTAAGATTGATTTGTTTTTAACTTAAATTAGCGAGAAAATCTCTTTTTCTTAGATCTCACAATTTACTAAATCTATTTTACTAATTCGTTTTAATTGTATCCAACCTAAATCTATTTTATCAATTTGTGTTAGTTGTATTAAACATTTTTTTATTGACAAAACTTAGTATGTTTATTTTATCAAATTTGTTTTGGTGGTACTTAAGATTCTTTTATTCTATCAAACCTAGATTGGTGGTAATGAAAAAATTTTCACTTTAGTGCCATGATTAGGGTATCTATTTCATCAAATATACCATAGCTTAGATGCTAGGATACCAAATTTTCCTTGGATTAGATGTGAGGATGACATTCCACAAAATGTGGAGTGGTTATCATGTACCAAGGACATAAAATTTTGTAAAGAAATACTTGTATCGTATGCTATGAATTATGATTACAATAGAAGTTTAAACTTAACAGTGTCAACAAGTATGTGATCAAAGTTGACAATGTTAACAATCACCAAAACATAACAAAAGGTGGTTAACTAATTGTTGAATGATTATTTATCTTAATAGATGCTTAAATGGCTAACTAGTTGTTAGGCTAATAAATGGTTCACCATTGATATATTCTACTCCTATCATACATCCTCATTTATAAAGAGAGCATCCCCACTTTCATCCCAATTTACAAAAGTCGTGCTACTAAATTTGGAAAAGTAACCAACCCCTAGTTTAAGAAAGGTGCTAGAGAAGTTTGAACTCGACCTTGGGTTTGCTTCCACATGCAAGTGGACATTGATAAATTAATGCACTATATTAATACATTGTATTAAAAAAATCATGAGTAGTTGAGGAGCTTAGAAAGGGTGTCACCTTGTAGATAAATGGAAATACAAGTAACTAGAGTATAGTGGCTAGTTGCACTCGCTAGTGATTATGCATTCCATCTTAGATCAACTTTACAATATTCTTAGCATGTCCACCTTTGAGAATATGCATGTCAAAAGTGATTGCAACAATGGATCAATTGTTTATTCCTTTAGTAAGAAGGGCTATGCAACAAAGATAATATCAATCTTTATTATCCGTACTTTTGAAGATAACCATGAGAAAACCACCATTAGAACTCATATGATTTTACCCTGCTAAAATAGGAAAAGTATACCATGTCCATCAGGGTTATTTGGTTGCAATATGTGAAAGGCAACATGAGCTACTAGAACATTTGTAACAACTATGATAAGTGAACTTGCAATAGTAGAAATTATGGAAGGTGGAGCATTGCAACACTTGAGATGTAGAATCACATAGGATTTTATGTCTATGGAGTTCTTTAAAATGGTTGTTAAATCTAGGTAAATGGGTAGTTTCTTGTCACAAGGAGAGACTACTAAATTGGTATTATCTGTGTCTAGAGCCAAAACTATGACATCTTAGCCTTGACATAGCTCAATAACATGTACAATTTTCTAGAGGGAAAATAGAAGGGATGACAAAAAAATAATAGTATATCATTTTCATTCTCATCTACAATTTGAATTGAATATTTTGTAGGTTATTATCTCTTCCTTCTTGGGACATTGATATTTTATCATTAAAGAATGGCATATATAAACTTTTACCAATTAGTACATGATTTCCTTCGTGTGAGGTTTTAATGGAAGTGATATCTCCTAGAAATGGAAAAATAATTATTCTAATAACTTACCTATCCATGGTGATTGGAGTTGTGCATTAATTCATAAATCTTAATGCGAAAAAATGTGCACCTACATAATCTGAGCCCATAGAAAGATGAGAAAACCTCATTGAGTGTTGAGAAATATTATTCCTGTAGGAGCTTCTTACACAAGTTACATGTGAAAATGCAAGTAGTTTGAGACAACTTCCAGTATCCCTTAAAAAAAGTGGGAAATAATACCATCTTCTAGTTTCACTTAAATAAAGAAAAGTGAAACTCAAATTTCTTATATTCTTAGAGTTTCAAAAATCTAAATAGAATATTATAGAGATTTCAAAATATTAGTGAGTCAGATTTGATTCAATCTTTTTTCACACCTCATTTTTGAGATAAGGCGGTTACTATGATTAAGGAGATTAATTACTAACATTTGAGAAATAGTTGCTAGGATTTGGGAAATTAGTTACTAAAATTGAGGAAATTATTTATCTCTCTCAAAGCATAAATAAGAGAAAATTGGATAAGTTGAAATTCACATGAAAACACATGAGAAAGGTGGAGACCAAGAGAAGAAGGAGATTTCATTTGAGAGGAGAAAATGAAGATCCATTGGAGCAAACAATAAGAGGGAATTTGTAGAACAACTACATCATATAGTTGTACAACATTAGTTGTTGCCTTCTTTCTTCAATAGATCCATACTTCTATTTCTATGAGTTATCCTTCTTTGTTATATAGTATTTATGTTTATTGTATAGTTGTTAAGTTACATAATACTAGGGAATAAATCCATATTTCTATTTATGTGAGTTATACTTATGCGTTCTATAGCATTTTTGTTTATTGTATGGTTGTTAAATTACACAAGACTATGGATATACCTTTGATTATTGGAATGATATGTTGATTTGAAATGGAAAATCATTATGCATATGTGTTATTCATTTATAGTTTCCATTATTCATTTTCGGTCATATGTGTGATTTTTGCATGTTTATTGAATATTCATTTCTATGATAAGATAAGATCATATCTATTTTATTTAATTATAAGAAACATAGGATAAGAGTCATCTAGGGCTTAAAAATTCACACCTCTACAATATTGCCAGCTTTACAATATTGTCAATATGTCCACCTTTGAGAATATACATGTTGAAAGTGATTGCAACAATGGATGATTATTTTATTCCTATAGTAGGAAGGGATATTCCATCAAGATAATGCTAGTGTTTAGTATTAAATTATTTAAATACAACCATGAAAAAACCACCATTAAAACTCACATTGACTTTTTACAAAATAGGAAGGTCATACCATTCCCATCCAGGGTATTTGGTTGCAATATTTGAAATGTGGTGGAAGCTACTATAAACTTTGTGACAACTATGATAAGGAAACTTGAAAAAGAAGAAATTGTAAACAATGGAACATTACAATGCTTGGGGTGTGGAATCACATAGGATTTTATGTTTGTAGTGTTCTTAAAAATGGTCATTAGATCTATGTAAATGAGTAGTTTATTTTTCACAAAGAGAGACAACTAAATTGGTATTATCCTTGTCTAGAGCTAAAACTATGACATCTTAGCCTTAACACAGCTCAAGAGCATGTACAATCTTCAATGTATGCAAATTTATAGAAGGAAAAAAGAAGGGAAGAGAAAAATAGATCTTATATCCTCTTTGTTCTCATTTGCAGTTTGAATTAAATATTGTAGAGTTTATTCACTATTGCTTCCTTCCGTGGACATTGATACTTTATCATTAAAGATTGCTATATATATAGGTGTAGATATTAGAACATTCTTTCGTTCTTGTGATATTTGTTGGGAATCACGATTGTTGTTAGAACAAAACCCACAAGTGTTATTCAATGATAGCATCGCCAGAGATAAGGATCCACAAGAGATGGTTAGTCCATGTCATGAAACACATGGGGATCATTGGTTTATCCAATGTTCAACAATCTCCCCCCCCCTCCAACGCAAGGCAGGTGTGTATCGAAATCGTGACCTAAGCTTTGATACCACTTGTTGGGATTCACAATTGTCATTGGACCAAAACCTACAGGTGTTAGTCAATGATAGCATCGCTAGATATAAGGATCCACAAGAGGCAGTTAGTACATGTCACGAAACACATGAGAAGCATTGGTTTATCCAATCTCCAACAATATTTTTAATATTTGTTCATTCTTGTGATATTTTTAATATAAGTGATATTTTATAGAAACATAAAAAAATTCTTCTAGAAACTTAATTATCCATGTTGTTAGGACTTGTGTAGTCATCCATTCATTTTAGCATGAAACAAAAATTCACCTACATCACTTATGCCCATAAAACGATGAGAATAACCTTAATGACGAATCAACATACATAGTTGGAAAGATGATGATACAATGTCGAAATTCTGCAGTTTTGATCCCTAAACCAATGATGTAATTGTATATAATGAATGGACACCTACCAGCCATAACTAGATACTAAATGAATATAAACATATTGCAAGCTACATAAGAGGAAGGATGATAATGGGGGGCTACAATTCCACAAATGGGGAAATGTAGGGTGCTTATAAGAGGTTAAAGGGTCTAAGAAGGAAATATATTTCCTATTGATATAACCAATTCCTTACTAGAACCTTTGACTATTAACCTTATTGTTATATTCCATGTTTTATTTTAACTTAATATTTTAGATGAATTACATGAACTTGGAGGTACACGAGCTATGGTGATACAAAGGCGAATATTTGAATTCTCATAAAACATGTTGGCAATGCATGACATGCAAATATAATCTTCATAATTCATACATGCAAGGGGGAATTTGAACTACCATAGGATTTGGAAAATAGGAAGAGTCCTTTGTGAGTGGAATATTAATATCTTGTTGTAGCGGCTACAACCACCCTCCAAAATTTTATCTTAGCTTCGTTTGCAGCCTCCCTACAAACCATCCTTAGCAACATGTCTTGCCCTGTCAAGCACATCAAATTCAATTGTTTCATAGAGTCTTATCAGCATGTGCATGCAAGTTTTTTCCACCTCCTTCACATGTTTCTTTCCAGACTTAGCGTCAGTTGCTGGTTGAGTAGCTCCCTCTGGTAATTGAGCAATTCTAGAGGGGAACCAGCCTTCCATCTAGAAATTACGCAAACCTAGCTGGACACCCAGTGAGGCTCCATAATTGTGCAATTCCTCCTAACAGTCTTGCTCTAAAAAATTGTGCAATTCATCCTAGGACAGCTGCTCAGCCTAGAAATTACGCAATTCTGGGCAACAATCACCTTCTGCTCCCAAAGATTGTGCAATCCCTTTGGGATAGCCAGCCCAACAACTAGCATATATTGTGAAAATCAGTCAGGCATCTAGTTGGGCTCAAAAATTGCGCAGTGCAGTCAAACAGACTTCATTGAGAAAATTATGCAATTTGACTCAGGATAACTGCTCAGCCCATAAATTGCACAATCCTGGGAGACAGTCACCTATTCCTCCTAGAAATTGTGCAATCCTTCTAGGACAACCATCTCTTCTCAACCCATAAACTACACAGATCCCTCTCCCAAACTCATAGACCGATGCATGTGCCCTCAGGTTGACCGGTTCCCCTGGGACCAAGCAAAATTGATTTGTATGCATGGGTTTATTTTCCCAAGAAAGCATGCAAAGGCATCCCTAGATTTAGGGATCTATTTTTAGTGTTTGGAGGTGACATGCAAGGACTATTTTAGAAACCTCCCACCAAGTTTCGTTTTTCCTAGATTTGTGACATGCGCATCATAACTTCGATTTTATCAAAGCTTATGAAACAAACGATGCAAAGCTCATTCCTCACATCGATCTTCCTGCTCTGATATCCCACATCGCATCTAGGATTTGTTGGCACATTCATCTCAGTTGTTTCGGGGTAAGCCTACTTCGCATGTCTTGTGTTGCATTTCTGTCACTTTTCGTGTTTCGCCTTGTGTGAATGTTTGTCTGCTTGATTTATGTGAACACTTTTGTCGTTTGCATGCATGTTATCTTATACAAGCATTGTTTCAATTTTCATTTGCATCTCACTACTATCACATGCACGACATTATTTTTGCACCGACAGTTGCTATTGCAGTGACCTTCTTCACTTGCATGCATGTTGTCCTATTTTATGAATCCTACACTTATTGTTTGCATGCATAATCATTCACTCTTGTTTGTGCTCATCTCATCATGCATTCAGACTTCTCATGTTTTCAGTCACTCATCTGGCAATTGGGCTACCTTGGCCTAAACTGTGCCTTGCCCGGCTAGCACTGCACATTTCTGGAAGTGAAGGCTTTTCCTTCCCTCTAGAAATTGTGCAATTCTGGCCCAACATTAACCTCCAGGCTTGCATTGCACAATTCTTGGAGGCAGTGTCCTACTTGCCCCAGAAACTGCGCAATGAAGTTTTCTTGTTGCATGTCACTGCTAACTGAAATTGCACATTACGCAGTTTCAGTCACTAGCAAGCTAGGTTGGACTGTGCATTGAGTAGTTCCAATAGTCAGTCAGCCTCCTGACAGCCCGGACTATGCCTTGCATAGTTTTGGCAGTCAGTCTCCCGACCTCCAAGTGGAAATTGTGCAACCTTCACGATCAATCACATAGGTATGTTGCAAGTCAATCCTCAAATTTGTTTTTGTTTTCAACTGATAGATTTCTTTCCATCAGTGTTGCTATGTCTCAAGGCATCACAGGTGTTCTTCTGCCTCTCAGCAACACAAGTACAATGGCCTTAAGGAGAGTAGAGTCAAAGGACACCGTTGAGAGCAAAATGAGGGTTGCAGCCAAGCAAGTTTCTATGAGCTTACCTACCTATGAAGACATCAAGTTGTTCATAGAAAAGGACATCAAGATAATATGGCAGCACCATCAGCAGCAGCAGAAGGCAGCACACCCACACGCAATGAATGCAAGAGGAAGGTTGTTGACAACACAGAGGTGGAGCAAATATGTGAGTTCAAAGCAGATCTACTCATGATGAAAGAAGCTTTGGATATTGAAGTTGTGAGGTGATGGCATGACACGAAGATCCCGTGAAGAAATAGAGTGAAACAAAGAAGGAGTTGCAAGTGTTAAAGCAGTAACTCAAGGAAGAACAAGAGTTGCACAGATGGGAGAATGAGTTGCAGTAGGAACAGGTACAGCATGGGGCGCAACATGTACAGACGGATGAAACTGCCCCTTACAATCTATAGATCCAATCAGCAACCGACATGGAGCAGACAAGGTGAGAAGTTTTGTTGATCGCATGTAAGGGTATTCATGAGCATGGATGTCATTTTGCGCACACATGCGATCCCACCCATTTTTCACACTCACTGAGGCGAAGACAAGAAGCAAGTCCAACTGGAGCTAAACATGTATTTTGACAAGTTGATGTGCATGGTCACCAGCACACACTTGAGATTAGCACAGACACTATGCATCAGTATGTTGCTGGTCCACCTACACTCAAGATAGTGATGTGCATATTATCAGACGAGTTGGACAGAGGAGCCATAGTAGTGTACCTAGATGCAACGAAGGCAAGAGTTCACTTTCAGCAGGATGTCACCATTGAGTGCACAGACACCATCACGGACAACCAAGCTTGGCATCAGTTCACCATCGTCAACCATCATGAGGATGTCAAAGAGTTGGTCTCACCACAATGGTTTGAGTGTTAGTGATATCTTGCATGGCTTGCTTAAGCCATTTTGTCTCACATGAATACATGTGTAGATTGCATGTAACGTCTTGTCAAGTGGAAGTTCAAGTGTCAATATTTGAATGTAACAGTCATAGAGTAGTTGAAGAGTCATGAGGGTAGATGAGCAGTCACAAAGGGGAATGTCAAGGGTCACCCCACCCTTTGTTATTTATAGTACCTCATAACTCATTGTAGAGGCTTTTGGTTAGCCAAGCTTCTGATAGGAGTATCTCAGAGAAAGCTTGGAGAGTATTGTAATGAGCCTTGGCTTCTACATTGTGCAGAGCTAGTATATATCTTTAGATGAGCTGGCGGTAGTGACTATAACGTTGCGCTGTCAGAACTAGTGGTTATTCATGGTTGTACTGTGCGAATGGAACTTTCACTTCTTAATATAACATAGCCAACACGTTTCATGCATATGTTGTGTTGTATTTCAGCTATCTTGTTTACTCTAAATGATATATGTATATGTTTTCTTACACATGCATGTGTAGATATTTTCTGTATATGTATGTATGAATCTTACTGACATGTGTTATTAGTTTAACCATCACTTTGGATTGCTAGCTTACTTGCCTTCCATGTTGTGATACATCTTTTCTCATGTGTTCCCTTCTTAACTCCGTGTTTTCACAGATTTCCAAGGGGTGCACTCACCTCACCCTCCGTGTGTTAAAACCAATCATGCACCTTCCTTAACTCACTGCATATGTCACAACCTTGCTACCAACATGGACATATTACTTGCCTCCGTGCGCAACTGCAATGAAGGCGATACCGTACGACCCACTGCTAGGACTCCTACACCAAACAATCTGAGGTATAGTTGGGACTTCTTACTGGGGAGATCAACTAACTTGTTGGTGGGTCTAGCACCGTCAACATTTTGGTGCTAGAAGGAGCGCCAGATGACAAGTTGAGTCCTCACATCTATTTTGAATCTCTGCGTATATATCATGACTAACTACAGAGTTTCTCTTCTGGAGTGTATGTCTTATGGAAATGACTTCATTATCTCAAAAAACATCTCGGATAATTTGTCACATAAAACATAGATGGTGGAGACTATGTAGCCTTGGTTAGGCACGTGGTCAGTGTTGTAGGCTCATGCAAAAGACATGGAATCTTTGAGGAATACATGACCTGTGCGTTGTTCATATACATGCTTCGAGGGCACCTAATGCACTGGTGTACCACGCTACCTAAAAAATCTATTCATTCTCTTTCTCATCTAATCACAGAGATAGATCATGCTTTCAATCATTTTAACTGTAAAGCACTCGACAAAAAAATTCTAGAATTACGAAAAGCACCCGATGAATCCATTGAACAGTTTCACACACGCTTTTGTAATCCTGCATCCCGATTTCCCAAAGATGAAATTGATTGGGAATTTCTCAACGGAATATTCGAGTATCTTATTTACATATCCTAAAATCCAAAATTCTTGAAATCATTTGAATCTCGCTCAACATACCTCAGTGATGAAGCTGTGCAATCATAAGTAGAAACAGTTGTTGTCACGAGCGATTTTCTACCTTCACCTCATCAAACAGCTCTACCACCACCGAGTGATGTGGGAGAACATGATCACACATATGTTGAACTATCACATCCTACCACCCCACCTACTCCTAACGTCTGTGCAAATTTGGCTTGCAAGCTTGCTGGTTGTCACATGGATTCATTCCCTCAACCTCTGTCCTTGTGTTCTATTGATCTTCATTGTATTGTATTGTGCTCTTTCGTTCTGGACTCCACACTTGTTGTGAACGAGGGTCAAGTTGTTGACAGAGTTGGTGTTGTGCATCCAACATGCACCATCATTCATGATGTGTGTGTGTGTGAAATCTAAAGAAGAACCTACAGTGAAGGATGACTCCCTTCTAGCCGCGCCTCATCTACTTTATCCTAACATCCCTCGTGATTCTGCCACTATTGATTTCCCCTGTGAAAACTCATTTCCAGATGTTTCTACTTCCGATCATTCACAGGACATGCCAGATGTCAATTTTTCATTACATTGCGAAGAGGACACATCTTTCTCTAAAAGTTCGTCCAATCTGTCATTTCTGAAAACACAAAGGGTGAACATTCTTGCTTCTCATCTACCCATCTACACGATTCATCAAATCATGAGGATGTTGACAAACATCTTGTATTTTCTAATCTTGGTTGTTGTTATCTCTCTACTTCTTCATCCGATCATGATTTTCATTCACTGATTGTTAATCCATCTAAGCCACTGGTCTATGATGATCTATCTGTCGACGAAGTCAAAACCCCACAGATTGTTGAGGCACTTCAGCCCAAGTTTATGGTTATGTCAGGCCCTCGTTGTCCTAAGGTTGGTTTCTCTTCTGATCAAGAAATTTTTGAAACACGCAAGGCTCCTCATCACTCTCTTCTTTGCATTCAAGATCAATCTAACACTCAAATTTCACCTCCTCCACTTGAACTACATGATCCCATTGTCCATACATTGGAAGAATCTTAAACATTAAGAACACTTGCACAATGTCAGTGGCCTACCTTTCTCACGTTTTCTTGCATGTCACATTTAATAGAATGAATACACTCAACATCTACATGCATTGTAGCATAGTACCATGGCAAGTCCACAGAGTGCATGTCATGCGCTTTCACTCACTTTTGTTCTGTGGACGCTGGTAATCTCGGAGTGTGTACATCTTCATTGTTATATCTTTCATGTTTGCTAGTTTTCGCAACTACAATGTTCACAAACCATTCCTTCACCAACATGGGTCAACCAATGTGTTGGTGGCTGCATTGGAAGTATCACTTCACGTGAGATGACCCATGCACTGTTAGCTTAGGAGTAGGAGTAGTATTTTCTTTGACTTATTTACTTGCCTGCATGTTTGCTTCTTTCTTTATGTTTTTGCTTGCTTGCTTGTTTGTTTGCTTACTCACTTTGAATACACATTTTCTTCTGCTTCTTGCTTTTCATTTTGTTTTGTTTTCTTGTTTTCATTCGTAGGTTAGTTTCACATGGACCATGTGTGACTCTTGAAACAAGACTGGGTAAAGTACAAGAGGACTTGTACAACTATTAAAATTTGGTTATCTATTGTCCACTCTCTCATGAAGAAATTTTTACTTTCGCTCCATGATACATCAATGGAAAATACTTACTGTTCGAAGTGAACCTTGGTGAAAACACAACATTTGCGCACTAACAAGTATCACCTACTCTAGTCGATTGTTTTTTGGTTAATCTGTGTCAGCTCAGTCAAGTAGACAAAGGTTAGGGGGAAAACTTAACAAGCACGTCAGAGGGATATATAAACTACTTTGATGAAGGAACAACCTCTTCTACTCTCAATAAGTCGAGATCATTCTTCCACCTCTGAAATGAATAAGTGATATGCATAGTTATGAAAATGAAAAATGAAAAAAATGAAAATGTGAAAAAAAATCAGAAAAAATGAAAATGAATAAGGTGAAAGAAGAGAAAGGCTTTTTGTGTAGAGAGTTGATACAAGTAACTCTGTTGAGGTAATGATCAGGCTCCCTGGCATCGAAGCGATGCTTGTGTTCCTGTGTGACTCCATCGGGGTACTGTGCAAGCCTACTAGCAGCGAAGCAACATCATAGATGAAACTTAAACTCTGACGACCAATACACTTGTGCACCAATATACCCCTCATGCCCAATTGAAACACTTGTGTTGGCTTGGCTTGGAAGGTGTGTTGACTGACCAAGAGGATGGCAGATGCTACATCTTACAATCAAGAAAGTGTGGAAACCAAAATGAATAGAGAACTGAACAATACTTCCAAAGGTGTTAAAGTTGCCTTTCACAAACAAGGTCCATTCAGAGTTTTGGAGTTCTACCAGTGCGTTGCCAAGTGTTGTAGTGGCTACAACCACCCTCCAAAATTTTTCCTTAGCTTTGTTTTGGAGCCTCCCTACCGACCATCCTCAATAGCATGTCTTGCAGTGTCAAGCACATCATCTTTAGTTGTTTCATAGAGTCTTGTCAACCTGTGCATGCAAGTTTGTTCCACCTCCTTCACATGATGATTTTCAGACTTAGTGCTAGTTGCTGGTTGAGAAGCTCCCTATGGGAATTGTGAAATTCTGGAGGGGAACTAGCCTTCCCTCCAGAAATTGCGCAAACCTAGCTGGGCTCCAGAATTGCGCAATTCCTCCTGACAGTCTTCCTCTCAAAAATTGCACAAGGACAACTACTTATCCCATAAATTGTGCAATTCTAGGTAACAGTCACCTACTGCTTCGAGAAATTTTGCACTCCATTTGGGACATCTAGCCCAGAAGCTAGCAGAGATTACACAAATTAGTCAGGCAGCCTGCTGGGCTCAGAAATTGCACAATGCAGTCAGATAGGCTTCCTTGAGAAAATTGTGCAGTATGACCCATGAAAGCTACTCATCCTAGAAATTGTACAATCCTGGGAGATAGACACCTTTTCCTCCTAGAAATTGCACAATCCCTCTGGGACAACCATCTCTTATCAGCCCAGAAACTACGTAGATCCCTCTCCCAGGCTCGTAGACCGATGCATGTGCCTTCAGGTTGATTAGTTCCCTTTGGGACTGAGCAAAACAGATTTGCGTGCATGGACTATTTTTCCCAAGGCGGCATGCAAAGGCATCCCTAGATTTAGGGATCTATTTTTAGCAGTTGGAGGTTACATGCAAGGATTATTTTAGAATCCTCCCACCAAGTGTCATTTTTCCTAGATTTGTGGCATGCGCATCATAACCTCAATTTTATCAAATCTTGTGAACTGGACACCGCAGAGCTCATTCCTCACATCAATCTTACATATCTGACATCCCACATCACATCAGGAGTCGTTGACACATTCAGCTCAGTTGTTTTCGCGTAAGCTCTCTTCACATGTCTTGCGCTCGGTTTCTGTCGCTTTTTGTGTTTCGACTTGTGTGAATGTTGTCTGCTTGATTTTCGCAAGTGTTTGCTGCCATTTTCATGCATGTTAGCTTATACAAGTTCCATTTAAGTTTTCATGTTCATCTCACTGTTGTCACATGCATGACATTGTTTTTTCACCAACGGTCATTGTCGTGGCGACTACTTCACTCGCATGCATGTTGTCCCATTTTCTAAATACTGCACTTACTGTTTGCATGCATAATCATTCACTCTTGTTTACAATCATCCCATCATGCATTCAGATTTATCATTTTTTCAGTCACCCGTCGGCCGGTCTGGGCTGCATTTTCCTTAACTATGCCTTGCCCGACTAGCACTGCGCATTTCTGGAAGTGAAGGCTCTTCCATCCCTCCAATAATTTCACAATTCTAGCCTAGCATTGACCTCTAGGCTTGCATTGCACAATTCTTGGAGACAGTGTCTTCCTGGCCCTAGAAACTGCGCAATGCAGTTTGTTGGTTGCATGTCAATGCTGACTGAAATTGTACATTGCACAGTTTCAGTCCTCAAAAGGCTAGGCTAGACTGTGCATTGTGCAATTCCACTAGTCAGTCAGCCTCCTGACAACTCGAACTGTGCCTTGGGTAGTTTTGGAAATTAGTCTCCTCATCTCATGGCAGAAATTACACAACCTTCATGATCAATCACACAAGTATGTTGCAAGTCATTCCTCAAGTTTGTTTTCTTTTTCAACTAACATATTTTTTGCCATGAGTGTTATTATGTCTCCAAGCATCACAAGTGTATGTCTCTCTCTCAGAAGCACAAGTACAATGGCCTTCAGGAGAGCAGAGTCAAAGCTTTGAGAGGACAATGGGGGTTGTAACTAAGAAAGTTTCTATGTGCTTGCCTATCTATGAAGACATCAAGTTGTTCGTAGACAAGGACACCAATATAATATGGTAGTAGAATCACAGCTAGGAGCACCATTAGCAGCAGCAGAAGGTAGCACACCTACACATGATGAATGCAAGAGGAAGGTTGTTAACATCACAGAGGCAGAGCAAAGCTATGAGTTCAAAGGAGATCCACTCAAGACAAAAGAAGCTTTGGAGATTGAAGCTATGAGGTGACGGTGCAACACAAAGATCGCACGAAGGCATAGAGAGAAACAGAGAAGGAGTTGGATGTGTTGAAGTGGAAACTCAAGGAAGAATAGGAGCTTCACAGATGAGAGAATGAGTTGCAATAGGAATAGGTACAGCAGCAGGTGCAACATGCACAGATGGATGAAACTGCACCCATACAGTCTATATATCCAATCAACAGACGGCATGGAGTAGACAAGGTGAGCAACGTTATCGATCACATGTAAGGGTATTCAAAAGCATGGATGTCATTATGTGCACACATTGGATCCCACCCATTTGGCACACTCACTGAGGCGAAGACAAGAAGAAAGTCTGACTGGAGCAAAACATGTATTTGACAAGTTGATGTGCATGGTCACCATCACACACTTAGATATCAGCACAGACACTATGCATCAGTATGTTGTTGGTTCAACTGCACTCAAGAAAATGAAACGCATATTATCAGACAAGTTGGACAAAGGAGCCATAGAAGTGTACCTAGATGTAATGGAGGCAAGAGTTTGCTTTCAGTAGGATGTCACCATTGAGCACAAAAACACCATCACGGACAACCAAGCTTGGCATTAGTTCGCCACCATCGACTATCATGAGGATGTCAAAGAGTTGGTCTCACCACAATGGTCCGAGTGTTAGTGATATCTTGCATGGATTGCTCGAGCCATTTTGTCTCACATGGGTACATGTGCAGATTGTATGTAACGTCTTGTCAAGTGGAAGTTAAAGTGTCGATAGTTGAATGAAATAGTCATAGAGTATTTGAAGAGTCATGAGGGTAGAGGAGCAGTCACAAAGGGAAATGTCAATGGTCACCCCATCCTTTGCTATTTATAGTACCTCATAACTCATTGTAGAGGATTTTTGCCAGTCGAGCTTCCGATAGGAGTATCTTAGAGAAATCTTGGAGAGTGATGTAACGAGCCTTAGTTTCTCCACTGTGCAGAGCTAGTATATCTCTTTTGAGGAGCAGGTGGCAGTGACTATAATGTTCTGCTGTCATAACTAGTGGTTAGTCATGGTTGTATTCTATGACTGGAACTTTCACTTCTTAATCTAACAGAGCTAGCATGTTTCATGCATATGTCGTATTGTATTTCATCTATCTTGTTTAATCTAAATGATATATGTATATGTTTGCTTACACATGTATCTATAGCTATTTTTCGTATATGTATGTATGAATCTTACTGAAATGCATCATTGGTTTAACCATCACTTTGGATTTCTAGCTTACTTGCCTTCCATGTTGTGATGCATCTTTCCTCGTGTGTCCCCTTATTAACTCCGTGCTTTCAGAGGTTTCCAAGGGGTGCACCCACCTAACCCTCCATGTGTTAGAACAACTCATGCACCTTCCTTGACTCATCGAATATGTCACGCCCTTGCTACCAACAGGGATATCTTACTTTCCTTTGTGCACAAATGTGGTCAAGGGGATATTGTACGACCCACTACTAGGACTCCTACACCAAATGGTCTGAGGTCTAGTTGGGGCATGTCGAATGTCAGCCTGTCATTACATTACAAAGAGGACATATCTTTCTATGAAAATCTATGCAATCTATCATTTCTAAAAACATAAAGGGTGAACATCCTTGCTTCTCATCTACCCCTCTGTACAATTCATCAAATGATGAGGATGCCAATGAACATCTTGTATTTTCTAATATTGGTTGTTGTGATCTCTCTACTTCTTCATCCAAGCATGATTTACATTGACTCATCCATCTAAGCCACTGGTCTTTGATGATCTATCTGTCAACGAAGTCGAAACCCCACAGATTGTTGAGGCACTTCAGCACAATTTGATGGTTATGTCAGGCCCTCGTTGTCCTGAGCTTGGTGTCGCTTCTGATCAGGAAATTTTTGAAACATGCAAGGATCCTCATCACTCTCTGATTTTCATTCAAGATCAATCTAACACTCAAATTTTACTTCCTCCACTCAAACTACATGATCCCATTGCCCATAAATTGGAAGAATCTTACACAGCAAGCACAATTGCTCAACATATGTGGTCTACCTTTCTCATGTTTTCTTGCATGTCACATTTACGAGAATGCACACATCCAACATATGCATGCATTGTAGCATAGTACCATGGCAAGTCCACAGAGTACATGTCATGCGCTTTCACTCATTTTGGTTCCGTGGACGCTTGTAATCTCAGAGTGTGTACGTCTTCATCGTTATATCTTTCATGCTTGCTAGTTTTTGCAACTGCAATGTTCGTGAACCATGCCTTCACCAGCACGGGTTGACCAATGCACTGTTAGCTTAGGAGTAGGAGTAGTATTTTCTTTGACTTGTTTGCTTGCATGCATGTTTTCTTCTTTCTTTGTGTGTTTGCTTGCTTGCTTGTTTGTTTGCTTTCTCGCTTTGCATACACATTTTATTCTACTTCTTGCTTTTCATTTTGTTTTGTTTGCTTGTTTTCATTCGTAGGTTAGTTTTGTATGGACCGTGTGTGACTGTTGAAACAAGCCTGGGTAAAGTACAAGCGGACTTGTACAGCTATTAAACTTTGGTTATCTATTGTCCACTCTCTCATGAAGAACTTTTTACTTTTGGTCCATGTTACATCAATGGAAAATATGTACTGTTCGAAGTGAACCTTGGTGAAAAAACAACACTTGCGCGCTAACTAGTATCACCTACTCTAGTCGGTTTTTTTTTGGTTAATCCTTGTCAGCTGAATCAAGTAGAGTAAGGTGAGCAGGAAAACCTTAACAAGCACATCAAAGGTATATATAAACTACTTCTATGAAGGAATAACCTCTTTTGCTCTCAATAATTCAGGATCCCTCTTCCGCCTCTAAAATGAATAATTGCTATGCACAGTTATAAAAATGAAAAAAATGAAAATGTGAAACAAAAATTGGAAAAATGAAAAATGAATAAGGCGAAAGAAGTGAAAGGCTTTATGTGTAGAGAGTTGATACAAGTAACTCTTTCAAGGTAATGACCAGGCTCACTTGTAGTAAAGTGATGCTTGTGTTCTTGTGTGACTCCTTTGGGGTATTGTGCAGGCTTGCTAGCAGCGGAGCAACATCAGAGATGAAACTTAAACTCTAATGACCAATATGCTTGTGCACCAATATACCCCTCATCCACAATTGAAACACCTGTGTTGGCTTGGCTTGGAATGTGTGTTGACTGACCAAGAGGTTGGCAGATTCTACATCTTACAATCAAGCAAGTGTGGAAACCAAGATAAATAGAGAACTGAATGATACTTCCAAAGGTGTTAGACTTCCCTTTCACAAACAAGGTCCATTCAGAGAGTTGGAGTTCTACCTGTGTGTTGCCAATTGTTGTAATGGCTACAACCACCCTTCAAAATTTTTCCTTAGCTTCGTTTTGGAGCCTCCCTACCAACCATCCTCAGTAGCATGTCATGTAGTGTTAAGCACATCAGCTTCATCTGTTTCATAGAGTCTTGTCAGCCTGTGCATGCAAGCTTGTTCCACCTCCTTCACAGGATGATTTTCAGACTTAGTGCTAGTTGTTGATTGAGCATCTCCCTCTTGGAATTGTGCAATTCTAGAGGGGAACCAGCCTTCCCTCCAGAAATTGCACAAACCCAGCTGAGCTCCAGAATTGCGCAATTCCTCCTGACAATCTTCCTCTCAAAAATTGCACAATCCATCCCAGGATAGTTGCACAACCCATAAATTGCGAAATTTTGGCTAGTAATCACCTGTTTCTCCCACAAATTGTGCACTCCATTTGGGACAAGCAACCCAGCAGCTAGAAAAAATTACTCAAATAAGTCAGGCAACCTGCTGGGCTCAGAAATTGCACAATGTAGTTAGATAGGCTTCCTTGAGAAAATTGTGCAGTCTGACCCATGACAGCTACTCAGCCTAGAAATTACACAATCTTTGGAGACAGACACCTTTTCCTCCCAGAAATTGCACAATCCCTCTAGGACAACCATCTATTCTCAGCCCAGAAACTACATAGATCCCTCTCTCAAGCTCACAGACCGATGCATGTGCCTTCATGTTGATCGATTTCCCTTGGGACCAAACATAACAGATTTGCGTGCATGGACTATTTTTCCCAAGGCAGCATGCAAAGGCATCCCTAGGAGTCGTCGGCACATTCAGCTCAGTTGTTTTCGAGTAAGCTCGCTTCACATGTCTTATGCTCTATTTCTGTCACTTTTTGTGTTTCAGCTTGTGTGAATATTGTCTGCTTGATTTCTGTGAGTGCTTGCTGTCATTTGCATGCATTTTAGCTTGTACAAGCACCATTTCAGTTTTCGTGTTCATCTCACTACTGTCACATGCATGACATTGTTTTTTCACCAACGGTCACTATCACAACGACCCGATTCACTCACATGCATGTTGTCCTATTTTCTAAATCCTGCACTTATTGTTTGCATGCATAATCATTCAGTCTTGTTTACATGCATCTCATCATGCATTCATACTTCTCATGTTCTCAGTCACCCATCGGCTGGTCTGGGCTGCCTTAGCCTGGACTATGCCTTGCTCGGCTCGCACTGCGCATTTCTGGAAATGAAGGCTCTTCCGTCCCTCAAAGAATTTCACAAGTCTAGCCCAGCATTGACCTCTAATCTTGCACTGCGTAATTCTTGGAGGCAATGTCCTGCTGGCCCCAGAAACTGTGCAATGTAGTTTGTTGGTTGCATGTCACTATTGATTGAAATTATGCATTGTGCAGTTTCAGTCCTCACCAAGCTAGGTTGGACTGTGCATTGTGCAATTCTAATAGACAGTTAGCCTCCTGACAGCCTGAACTATGCCTTGTACAGTTTTGGAAATTAGTCTCCCGGCCTCATGGCAAAAATTGCACAACCTTCATGATCAATCACAAAGGTATGTTGCAAGTCATTCCTCAAGTTTGTTTTGTTTTTCAACTAACAAATTTCTTGCCATGAGTGTTGTTATGTCTCCAAGAATCACAGGTGTTCATCTCTCTCTCAGAAGCACAAGTACAATGGCCTTCAGGAGAGTAGAGTCAAAGCTTTGAGAGCACAGTGGGGGTTGCAACCAAGAAAGTGTCTATGAGCTTTCCTATCTATGAAGACATCAAGTTGTTCGTAGACAAGAACACCAAGATAATATGGTAGTAGCATCACAGTGAGGAGCACCATTAGCAGCAACAGAAGGCAGCACACCTGCACATGATGAATGCAAGAGGAAGGTTGTTAACAACACAGAGGTAGAGCAAAACTATGAGTTCAAAGGATATCCACTCATGACAAAAGAAGCTTTGGAGATTGAAGCTATGAGGTGATGGCGCAACATGAATATCACACGAAGGCAGAGAGAGAAACAGAGAACGAGTTGCATGTGCTGAAGTGCAACTCAAGGAAGAACAGGAGTTGCACAGATGAGAGAATGAGTTGCAATAGGAATAGGTACAGCAGGGGGTGCAAAATGCACAAATGGATGAAACTACACCCATATAGTCTATAGGTCCAATCAGCTATCGGCATGGAGTAGACAGGGTGAGCAGCATTATCAATCACACGTAAGGGTATTCAGGAGCATGGATGTCATTATGTGCACACATGCGATCCCACCCATTTGGCACAATCACCAAGGCGAAGACAAGAAGCAAGTCCGACTGGAGCTGAACATGTATTTTGACAAGTTAATGTGCATGGTCACCATCACACACTCGGATATCAACATAGAAACTATGCATCAGTATGTTTTTGGTCCAACTACACTCAAGAAAAATGATGTGCATATTATCAGACGAGTTGGATAAAGGAGCCATAGAAGTGTACCTGGATGCAACGGAGGCAAGATTTCACTTTCAGCAGGAAGTCACTAATGAGCACACGGACACCATCACGGACAACCAAGCTTGGCATCAGTTCGCCACCATCGACCATCATGAGGATGTCAAAGAGTTGGTCTCACCACAATGGTCCGAGTGTTAGTGATATCTTGTATGGCTTGCTCAAGAAATTTTGTCTCACATATGTACATGTCTAGATTGTATGTAACGTCTTGTCAAGTGGAAGTTCAAGTGTCGAGAGCTGAATGTAATTGTCATAGAGTAGTTGAAGAGTCATGAGGGTTGATGAGCAGTCATAAAGGGGAATATCAAGGGTCACCCCATCCTTTGCTATTTATAATACCTCATAACTCATTGTAGAAGCTTTTGGTCAACAAGCTTCCGATAGGAGTATCTTAGAAAAATCTTGGAGAGTGATGTAACGAGCCCTGGTTTCTCCATTATGCAGAGCTAGTATATCTTTTGGAGGAGCAGGAAGTAGTTATTGTAATGTTCTGCTTTCAGAACTAGTGATTTGCCATGGTTGTATTATATGACTGTAACTTTCACTTCTTAATATAACAGAGCTAGCATGTTTCATGCATATGTCGTATTGTATTTCATCTATCTTGTTTACTCTAAATGATATATGTATATCTTTGCTTACACATGCATCTGTAGCTATTTTTTGTATATGTATGTATGAATCTTACTGAAATGAGTCGTTGGTTTAACCATCACTTTGGATTTCTAGCTTACTTGCGTTCCATGTTGCAATGCATATTTTCTTGTGTGTCCCCTTATTAACTCTATGCTTTCATAGGTTTCCAAGGGGCACACTCACCTCACCTTCTGTGTGTTAGAACCACTCATGCACCTTCCTTGACTCGCCGAATATGTCACACCCTTGCTACCAACAAGGACATCTTACTTTCCTTTGTGTGAAAATGCGGTCAAGGGGATACCATACGACCCACTGCTGGGACTCCTACGCCAAATGGTTTGAGGTCTAATTGGGACATGCCGAATGCCAGTCTGTCATTACATTGTGGAGAGGACAAATATTCCTCTAAAAATTCGTCCAATCTGTCATTTCTGAAAACGCAAAGGGTGAACATCCTTGCTTCTCATCTACCCCTCTATACGATTCATCAATTCATGAGGATGCCAACGAACATCTTGTATTTTCTAATCTTGGTTGTTGTGATCTCTCTACTTCTTCATCCAATCATGATTTTCATTCACTCATTGCTAATCCATCTAAGCCACTAGTCTATGATGATCTATCTATCGACAAAGTGGAAACCCCACAAATTTTTGAGGCACTTCAACCCGAGTTGATGTTTATGTCAGGCCCTCGTTGTCCTAAGGTTGATGTTTCTTCTAATTAGGAAATTTTTGAAACACGCAGGGCTCTTCATCACTCTTTTCTTTGCATTCAAGATCAATCTAACACTCAAATTTCACTTCCTCCACTCGAAATAAACAATCCCATCACCCATACATTGGAAGAATCTTACACAACAAGCACACTTGCACAACTTAAATTGTCTACCTCTCTCATGTTTGCTTGCATGTCACATTTAAGAGAATTCATACACTCAACATCTGCATGCATTGTAGCATAGTACCATGGCAAGTCCATAGAGTGCATATCATGTGCTTTCACTCATTTTTGTTCTGTGGACGCTTGTAATCTCGGAGTGTGTACGTCTTCATCATTATATCTTTTATGCTTGCTAGCTTTTGCCACTGCAATGTTCATGAACCATGCCTTCACCAACATGGGTCGACCAATGCATTGGTGGCTGCATTGGAAGTATCACTTCACGTGAGATGACCCATGCACTCTTAACTTAGGAGTAGGAGTAGTATTTTATTTGACTTGTTTACTTAGATGCATGTTTGCTTCTTTCTTTGTGTGTTTGCTTGCTTATTTGTTTTTTTGCTTACTCGCTTTGCATACGGATTTTCTTCTACTTCTTGCTTTTCATTTTGTTTTGTTTGCTTGTTTTCATTCATAGGTTAGTTTCGCATGGACCGTGTGTCACTCTTGAAACAATCCTGGGTATAGTACAAGAGGACTTGTACAACTATTAAAATTTGGTTATCTATTGTCCACTCTCTCATGAAGAACTTTTTACTTTCGGTCCATGATACATCAATGGAAAATACGTATTGTTCGAAGTGAACCTTGGTGAAAACACAACGCTTGCACACTAACTAGTATCACCTACTCTGGTCAGTTGTTTTTTGCTTAATCCTTGTCAGCTCAGTCAAGTAGAATAAGGTGAGGGATAAAACCTTAACAAGCATGTCAAAGGTATATATAAACTACTTCTATGAAGGAACAAACTCTTTTGCTCTCAATAAGTCGAGATCCCTCTTCCGCCTGAAAAAGTGCTATGAACAGTTATGAAAATGAAAAATGAAAATGTTAAAAAAAATCAGAAAAATGAAAAATTAATAAGGCGAAAGTAGAGAAATGCTTTCTATGCAGAGACTTGATACAAGTAACTCTTTCGAGGTAATGACTAGGCTCACTGGCAACAAAGCGATGCTTGTGTTCCTATGTGACTCTGTCAGGGTACTGTGCAAGCCTGCTAGTAGCGAAGCAACATCAGAGATGAAACTTACACTCTGACAACCAATATGCTTGTGCACCAATATACCCCTTATCCCCTATTGAAACACCTGTGTTGGCTTGGCTTGGAATGTGTGTTGACTGACCAAGAGCTTGGCAGATGCTACATCTTATAATCAAGCAAGTGTGGAAACCAACATGAATAGAGAACTGAACAATACTTCCAAAGGTGTTAGACTTGCCTTTCACAAACAAGGTCTATTCAGAGGGTTGGAGTTCTACTAGTGTGTTTCCAAGTGTTGTAGCGGATATAACCACTCTCCAAAATTTTTCCTTAGCTTCATTTTGGAGCCTCCCTACCAACCATCCTCAGTAGCATGTCTTGCAGTGTCAAGCACATCAAATTCAACTGTTTCATAGCGTCTTGTTAGCCTGTGCATGCAAGTTTGTTCCACCTCCTTCACAGGATGATTTTCAGACTTAGTGCCAATTGTTGGTTGAGCAGCTCCCTCTAGGAATTGTGCAATTATGGAGGGGAACCAACCTTCCCTCTAGCAATTGCACAAACCCAATTGGGCTCTAGAATTGCACAATTCGTCCTAACAGTCTTCCTCTCAAAAATTGCAAAATTCATCCAAGGACAACTGCTTATCCCATAAATTATGCAATTCTGGGTAGCAATCACCTACTGCTCCCAGAAATTGCACATTCCCTTTGGGACAACCAACCTAGCTACTAGCAGAAATTACACAAATCAGTCAGGTAGCCTGCTGGGCTCGGAAATTGCACAATGTAGTTAGATTGGCTTCCTTGAGAAAATTGTGCAGTCCGACCCATGATAGCTGCTCATCCTAGAAATTTCACAATCCTAGGAGACAAACACCTTTTCCTCCTAGAAATTGTATAATTCCTCTGGGACAACCATCTCTTCTCAGCCCAGAAACTGTGCAGATCCCTCTCCCAGGCTCGCAAACTAATGCATGTGCCTTTAGGTTGATCGATTCCCCTTGGGACTAAGCAAAATGAATTTGTGTGCATGGACTATTGGCATGCAAAGGCATCCCTAGATTTAGGGATCTATTTTTGGTAGTTGGAGGTTACATGCAAGGATTATTTCAGAATCCTCCTACCAAGTGTCATTTTTCCTAGATTTGTGGCATGCGCATCATAACCTCGATTTTATCAAAACTTATGGATCAGACACTGTAGAGATCATTCTTCACATCAATCTTACATCTCTAACATCCCACATCGCATCTAGGAGTCGTCGGCACATTCAGCTCAGTTGTTTTCGGGTAAGCTCGCTTCACATGTCTTACACTTTGTTTCTATCACTTTTTGTGTTTCAGCTTGTGTGAATGTTGTCTGCTTGATTTCTGTGAACACTTGCTTCCGTTTGCATGCATGTTAGCTTATACCAGTTCCATTTTAGTTTTCATTTTCATCTCACTGTTGTGACATGCATGACATTGTTTTTTCACCGACGATCACCGTCACGGAAACCCGCTTCACTCACATGCATGTTGTCCCATTTTTTGAATCTTGCACTTATTGTTTGCATGCATAATCATTCACTCTTGTTTACACTCATCTCATCATGCATTCATACTTCTCATGTTTTCAATCACCCGTCAGTCGGTCTGGGCTGCCTTAGCCCAGACTATGCCTTGCCCGGCTAGCACTGTGCATTTCTGGAAGTAAAGGCTCTTTCGTCCCTCTAGGAATTGCATAATTTTAGCCCAGCACTGACCTTCAGGCTTACATTGTGCAATTCTTGGAGGCAGCGTCCTGCTAGCCCTAGAAACTACGCAATGCAGTTTTTTGGTTGCATGTCATTGTTGACTGAAATTGTGCATTGTGCAGTTTCAGTCCTCAGAAGGCTAGGCTGGACTATGCATTGTGCAATTCTAGCAATCAGTCAGCCTCTTGACATCCCAAACTATGCCTTACGCATTTTTAGAAATTAGTCTCCTGACCTCATGGCAGAAATTGCGCAACCTTCATGATCAATCACACAAGTATGTTGCAAGTCATTCCTCAAGTTTGTTTTGTTTTTCAGCTAACAGATTTCTTGCCATGAGTGTTGTTATGTCTCCAAGCATCACAGGTGTTTATCTCTCTCTTAGAAGCACAAGTACAATGGCCTTCAAGAGAGCAGACTCAAAGCTTTGAGAGCACAATGGGGGTTGCAGCCAAGAAAGTGTCTATGAGCTTGCCTATCTATGAATAAATCAAGTTGTTCGTAGACAAGGACACCAAGATAATATGGTAGCAGCATCACAGTGAGGAGCACCATCAACAGTAGCAGAAGGAAACACACCTACACATGATGAATGAAAGAGGAAGTTTGTTAACAACACAGAGGCAGAGCAAAGCCGTGAGTTCAAAGGAGATCCACTCGTGAAAAAAGAAGCTTTGGAGATTGAATCTATAAGGTGATGGCGCAACATGAAAATCATGCGAAGGCAGAGAGAGAAACAGAGGAGTTGCATGTGCTGAAGTGGCAACTCAAGGAAGAACAGGAGATGAACAGATGAGAGAATGAGTTGCAATATGAATAGGTACAGCAGGGGGTGCAACATGCACAGACCAATGAAACTACACCCATAAAATTTATAGATCCAATCAGAAGTCGACATGGAGTAGACAGGTTGAGCAACATTATCAATCACATGTAAGGGTATTCAGGAGCATGGATGTCATTATGTGCACACAACAATCCCACCAATTTGGCACACCCACCGAGGTGAAGACAAAAACCAAGTCCAACTGGAGCTAAACATGTATTTTGACAAGTTGATGTGCATGGTCACCATCACACACTCGGATATTAGCACAGACACTATGCATCAGTATGTTGTTGGTCCAACTGCACTCAAGACAATGATGCACATATTATCAGACAAGTTGGACAGAGGAGCCATAGAAGTGTACCTGGATGCAACAGAGGCAAGAGTTTGCTTTCAGCAGGATGTCACCAATGAGCACACGAACACCATCACGGACAACCAAGCTTGGCATCATTTCACCACCATCAACCATCATGAGGATGTCAAAGAGTTGGTCACACCACAACGTTTTGAATTTTAGTGATATCTTGCATGGCTTTCTCAAGTCATTTTGTCTCACATGGGTAGATGTGCAGATTGTATGTAACATCTTGTCAAGTGGAAGTTCAAGTGTCGATAGTTGAATGTAATAGTCATAAGGTAGTTGAAGAGTCATGAGGGTAGATGAGTAGTCACAAAGGGGAATGTCAAGGGTCACCCCATCCTTTGCTATTTATAGTACCTCATAACTCATTGTAGAGGCTTTTGGTCAGCCAAGCTTCCGATAGGAGTATCTTAGAGAAATCTTGGAGAGTATTGTAACAAGCCTTGGTTTCTCCACTGTGCAAAGCTAGTATATCTCTTTGGAGGAGCAGGAGGTAGTGATTGTAACATTTCACTATCAAAACTAATGGTTGGTCATAGTTTTATTGTATGAATGTAACTTTAACTTCTTAATATAATAGAGCCAGCACATTTCATGCATATGTCATATTGTATTTAGTCTATCTTGTTTACTCTAAATTATATATGTATATGTTTGCTTATGCATGCATTTGTAGCTATTTTCTGTATATGTATGTATGAATCTTACTGAAATGTGTCGTTGGTTTAACCATCACTTTGGTTTGCTAGCTTACTTAACTTCCATGTTTTGATGCATCTTTTCTCCTGTGTCCTCTTATTAACTCCATGATTTCAGAGTTTCCAAGGGGCGCACTCACCTCACCCTTCATGTGTTAGAACCGCTCATGCACCTTCCTTGACTCGCCGAATATGTCACACCCTTGCTACCAATAGCGACATCTTACTTTCCTTTGTGTGCAAATGCGGTCAAGGAGATATTGTATGACCCACTGCTGGGACTCCTACACCAAATGGTCTGAGGTCTAGTTGGGACTTCTTACCGAGGAGATCCCCTGACATGTTGGTGGGTCGAGTACGGTCAGCATATCTTAATGTAATCAAAATATATCAAAATATAGCCTTGAATTATTAGGAAATTATGGCTATAGGTAAGAATAATCATTATTATTTGTAGAAATTTAAGTACGATTGAGAACCCTTGGATTTCCAACAATGAGATTTCATGGAAAGATTGTGTTATATCCCTTTAGGGAAGTGGGATAGCCTAGGTGATTGTTTAGCAAAAAATGTTATCCAATTCCTTAATTTGTGCAAGCTAATGGAGAAAAAGGGTTGTGGATTAGGATAACTTTAGGTGGAAAATTGACCATGAACCTAGAAATCGGATTTTGTGAAGAAAGTAAGAGCTAACCATAGGTAAATTCACATTTGTGGGTTCATAGCCTCAGCTCAAGGGAAGTCTCTATTGTAGAGAAATTACGTGCAATAGAAATCCAATGATTGGGTATAGCATCCTTTTTTTGTATGCAATTGGAGGATAATTTCTAGAAAGATCGGTGTTTTTTATTGAACTTATATATACTAAGTTATTATGATTTATGTACTGAATTGAATCAATTTCTATTTTATTTAGTTCTACTTCCATTTTTAATCCTACCTCTATGAATTAGAGTGTTATTATCCATTGAATAGTTCCATTATGTTTACATAAGCCTAATTTATAATTTTTACATCAATTAGTTAACTAATACTAGGATAGTGAGAAAGGAGTTAGAATAAGTAAGCTAAATATATGGTATCATTGAAAAAAATTAAACTAAAATTTGGTAGTATTAAGAAGTACCCGATATCCTCAATAGATCACAGATGCTATTAGTAAAGTTACAAAGTGGTCTTAAAGATCTTGCTTGCAACACTGGATGTTACAGATCATTTTGTCACATCCAAACAAATGGCCTTGAAACTAGATCAATCAACATCCATTAACACTTTGCATTCATCCCCTACAAAGCCAAGAGCATCCTCTCTCCAAAAGTTCCAAAAATTCTAGGTTAAATAGCTGAAAACCCTAATTTTTGGCCCCAACGCACTTAGCCTTCATGCAAACTGCATGGTATCAAGTTGTACACAGAGGAACTCCACTGACCAGCACGTGTTGCCTTCACTCCAAGTGCAATGGCCCCTAGAATTGAGTAAAAAAAAAAAAAAAATGAATATTCTCTTTCTAGAAGCTTCCCAAGTGATTTTAACTATTTATTGTTGAATTAGATCTTGAACTCCTACTCTTGAGGTAATATATCTTATCCTTAGAACATATCCTCCCTCTAATATGGATCTAAGTCCTAGAATGGTAAATCCCAAACCACCTCTTTTACCTTGTAAATTTGATGCCTCCTGTAGAGTTTAGGTTGGCTTTTGGAGACCCTTAGTTATGCCCTCATGTTGTGGCTTTG
Source organism: Pinus taeda (assembly GCA_000404065.3). Classification (NCBI taxonomy): domain Eukaryota; kingdom Viridiplantae; phylum Streptophyta; class Pinopsida; order Pinales; family Pinaceae; genus Pinus; species Pinus taeda. Next base: position 94,679 of record APFE030005317.1, read on the forward strand.
TGCCTAGGGATCCATTATCCATCCATGCACTTTAGTTGTGATTGAAGGCTTACTTTGTGGAAAAGGAAGGATAAGATAATTGGGAGACATCTACAAGGTCAAGATCTGCAAGGGTTGTACCTTCTCCTACATTCATTAATACAAAAAGTGATTTGTTTTCATATGCTTATGTCTCATTTATGCATATGTAAAAAAATACCTTATTGACTCATTGTTTATAGATGTTAGTATATGTTATTTGTATGCTTTGGTTCTCTTGCTTGTTTTAGTTGTTTTTCAGGTTTCACTTTTAGCATTTGGAGTTGGAGTTGAAGCTTACAAGAAAAGAAAAGAGGAGAGCTTATGTTGGATTCTAGGTAAGTGGTTTTTCAATATTCTAAACTCTATAAGGAAAACATAGGTGTTTCTGCCTATGTTGTTTCTAGATCAAGCCACTAGATCTAGGAAGTTTACTTTTGTTTGCATAAGGAAATTATTCATCAAACAACTTGGTGACCATACAAGGGAACGAGATGTTCCTTTAGTGATTCTCTTTTCCTAGTATTTTAAGACATTTAAAAATGACTCAATTTTACTTGTTCATATAATTATCAGTCTTAGGAAAGTATAATTCTTAACTTGGTAGGGTTTTTTCTTGTCTTTTAAGCAAAATCAACCCCAGCACACCTTATATTCTAAGATGGAGTGACCTAGCACATTTATCTCTCTCTTTAAGTGTGATGACTTGCATTGGTTGTCATATAAAGCCTATGATCATCATGTAGGATGAAAAAAATTGCATTTTTATACTTTTCTCTGAGTTCTGTTCTAATGCAGTCATTTTCCTGAGTCTCAAAACTGGTCTAAGTCTTTGTGAATCTAATAGTGTGTTTAAATTTGAGTGTGATTGCCTTTTGATCAGAGTTTGTTTGTTTTGGTCTCTTCTTGTCAATTAGGGTTTCTGATCACTTCGCATGATTTTTGTTAGGATATTCCGACACGTAGGAATAGTTAAGTATAACTTGGTCTAGTATAGATTTAGGTAAAGTGTGTTTCTTTAACATGTACATTTGTAACTTACAATCCGACAGTTCATTCTCTCCTCGGTATTACGGACACTTGATCCGTGGCTTGACACCCGATTGGTCCATGAATTCTATTTAAAGCGCATGGAGGGTCATTTGTAGGTTCACCGTGCATGAGGGAAGCTTATGTAAATTTTCATTCTTTTATTAATAAATTGCCTGTAGTAGCCACGTTGGCGCAGGCCGTGGACTGTTTCCCTCTCTGAGGGTTTTAACCACGTCAAAATACTGGTGTATTGATCTGTGATCTGTTTGTGAGCGGTGTCCTTCTGGTGTTCTGTCTGAGGAACTTACCCTGTAAGTTCCTACATGGTATCAGAGCTATTTGAGGGCCGCATCCGTTGGTGATCCAAATCTGAAGCCAATAGAACTGCATGCGACTGCCATCTCCTAGATCTGCTGTTTCTGACTGCTTTCGGCCGAGAGGACTGCTCTGTTGTGTTGGGAGCATCTGTTCCAGTGAGGAACCCCTTTCGTTTCACGCGAAAAGGTTTCCGGTAGCCCTAGCTGCGTCATTTTTTAGATCTGGAGGTATAAAGTGTTTATTTGCAGTTTACTGTTATTTTCTCTCTGTTTATTTCAGTTTCGGTTTATTTAGCTATTTTTTTTTACCGGATCTATACCTTTCATTTCTGCGTATGCTCTTTGCCCTGCGACTCTGTGCGATCTGGGCAAATCAGAAACAGAAAGGAAGGATTTTTTTCTCATGCGTATGCTCTTTTCCCTGCACCTTAGTGTGATCTCGGAAAATCAGAAACATTGAGAAAAATATTTAGTTTTTCGGCTAAAGCTATTTTTTTTTTAAATATTTAGTTTTTTGGGTAAAGCTAACTTCGAGCCATAAGGTTCGTTTTTCTTTGCATGTCCGTGTTGGGTTTTGTGTTTTGTTTTTTGTAGGGAAAAAGAGGTTTCTCACGGCAAGAACGCAACCCAAAGCCCCCCCCTCTCTCTCTCTCTCTCTCTCTCTCTCTCTCTGTCAAATTTTTTGTATAACTCAATTGATTCAAAGCTATTTTAAGAGAGTAGAGGTCTTGGGTTCAAATCTCCATTTTGTGGGGGCGTTTTTTTTCATTCCCGCACATTCGCGCACTTTGCCGGCAACTTCAACATTTTTTTTCAAAAAGCCATAACTTCTTCATCCGGAAGCCTTTTTCAAAGCCATTTTTTTTAAAACAGCCTAATTTTTGGATATCTATCCATTGGAACACTTACTTTCAGCATCTTCAGCTTCAGTTTTTTTTTTTAAATGGAAAGTCCATGCCAAGTCATTCTTGACAGCACTAACTACTTCCAATGGGTATCCTACATGGAAGATTTACTTAGAAGTAAAGGTCTCTACAGAATAGCCACGGGCCAAGAGAAGAAACCAAAAGATGAAGACAAGGTTGCAAAATGGGAAAATAGACAAGATCAAGCACGTGGTTTGATAGGGATGTCTATTTCTCCTGATCTTAGATTCCATATTGCAGAACTTGATACTCCTCATGAAGCATTGGAACAAATCACTAAAGTTTTTGGGATTAAAAATGAAACTAGAGCCCATCAGCTTGAAAATGAGTTGCTTACATTAAACCCCAATGATTTTTCTTGCATTGAAGATTTCTTGTCCAAGTTCAAGACCATTAGACTTCTTTCGGAAGGTGTTAAAGTTAAAAAAGAAGATAGTGCCCTTATCTATTGCATTCTTACTAAGTTGGGACCAGCCTACTCTGTGTTTGTTTCCAGCTTCCATTCTAGAAGAGAAGCCTTCATTTCTCAAGGACATGACTACAAGCCCCCTTCCTTTGATGATTTTTGTGATTCTTTAATAAGAGAACAAGAAAAACTCTTACACCTTGGTCTTCTTAATCTTGAAAACTCTTACAAGAAAGCGTTAGCCGCCCAACAGCAACCAAAGTCAAAGAATCCTAAAAAGTCATATCCTAAAAAGAATGGTCCTAAACCAAACAAGGGTCCTAAGCAAACTCAGTCTCAAAATGAAAGATCATTTCAGCAAAATGATAAGACCAATAAAAACAAATGGAAGAAGACTGATAGACATTGTAACTTTTGTAATCGAGATGGCCACTTAGAATCTAATGCTTTAAGAAGATGGAAGCCTTGGAAGCCGCAATGAAGAAACATAACATCCATGTGGAGCATTCTTCTACTTCAACTTCAACTTCATCTTCAAGAATGGAACTTTCTGCATGTCATTGTCAATCATCTCAGTCTGGTTATGCATTAAATGTATCTTCTTCTTCTCATTCT